>JACYXH010000568.1:1377500-1410000 GCA_026745465.1 Lota lota | reverse complement strand
ACACACACATACTTTTATAAAAAGCATCCATAAAGGGTGCGGCAACTTTATAGCTCCAGAAAACAAGCTGAATAATTGACTGAAAAGCATTGCCATCATTCCATCATTCCTTTCTCTTTTCCTTTTTTCAACCCTTTTTGTACTGTGTGTGTAACATGTCACACACATCTATTTAAATCCCACCATGAGTTGAAACGGTTGGTTCTTGACTTCCTCTTGCATTTCCCTGGCTGTTTTCAGGGATAATTGGGGGACTGAGAATCATCAGCTGCAGTAAGACCCATCTGGCCTATTCCATCCTAACCAAGCGGCAGCCATGAAGCTCATGTGGAAGAGACTAACATGTAGTTCCTATCACAACCTATAGGTGGTTCATGGTAGAGACTAACATGTAGTTCCTATATCGGCCTATAGGTGGTTTGCGGTAGAGACTAACATGTAGTTCCTATAACGGCCTATAAGTTGTTTGCGGTAGAGACTAACATGTAGTTCCTATAACGGCCTATAGGTGGTTTGCGGTTGAGACTAACATGTAGTTTCTATAACGGCCTATAGGTGGCTCAGGGTAGAAACTAAAATGTAGTTCCAAGGAAAGTGTAGCAATCTGTGGAGCATTATCAAAACTGTTTATATTTGAATAACGATGTTTAGAGAACAACTGAAATCTGCACAAAGGGCTTTTCTCAGAGAAGAACATGTTTTTGCTTTACTATCAACCGAATTCAGCAAGAGCGTAGAGAGCAAGAGTGTTCCTCTGATTGGCTGGAGATTTTTGAACAACGTAAGGCAGCGGCTATATGTGGAAATCAATTGCAGCCCATTGAATATTAATGACTTTTGGCAAAAGACTACTGTCATTTAATTCCCGCACTCAATGTGCCAAATATGGATCGCTTCCGCTGCTAGTTGCAGAAATGTCAAAGAATGACCCTCTGAAGGAGTCAACTCTACACCCTCAGAATGGTCATGCATCATGGACACTATCTCCACATTTTGTTTGGTCAGTGATCCCCAACAATGGCCCTCCTCTCACTGTACCCCGCCCCCCAACAGCAACAGGGACAGCACTAATTCTGTGCCCCTGTTGTCCTCCGCTAGATGGGGAAGCTGGACAACCGCAGCCTGACCCTGAAGTACCCGGTGTGGCCGCGCTTCAACTCGTTTGGCGACGCCGAGATGGACGACAACCACCTGTCCATCGTCACGCTGGAGGAGAAGCCCTTCGTCATCGTGGAGGACGTGGAGAGGCTCACCGGCACCTGCATGAGGAACTCTGTGCCCTGCAGGAAACACATCAAGGAGTGAGTCTGTCCGCCCTTTGTGTGTGTGTGCGTGTGTGTCTGTGTGTCTGTGTCTGTGTGTAGTATTAGGGTTGTTACGAATATTTCAACGTGTTTGGACACAATTTAAAACATTTTAATGAATAATTAAAGTAATATTTTCTTAATAATTATGAATAATAAAAAAGAACAACAAATAAAATATAGGCACAATTGATGCTAGATTAAATGCAGTCACTAATATGCTTCTTTTCTTTGGAAGTTTTTCAAAATCTTTACATGAGAGACTATCAGATTCTGGCTTGATTATGTCAGATAAAGTGATTATACGTTGGGTACTGTGCAGCAATGATAGCGCAATATTCCATAAATGCATTAATCAACATAAAACTATTGGATATCATGACAGCCCTATCTGGCATACATTGATTATTTGCCACTTCTCCTGTCGGTGGTTAGGCACCATCCTTTATCTAGTGAAATGATCATCCAAGAACGAGCATATTTGGTACGGAGCACACTGACTCAAACTGTATATGTTGTATATATTGTGTGTATATATATGTTGTATTCATCACTGACACGCCTACTGAACCGAAAAGCAGATATGTGCATGAACAAGGATGCACAAGACTACCCATTAAGTGAGCCCAGATGGACAGATAGATGGATGTGAACATCTGTGCGTGACATGCGATGTGTACACATTTACAGACTCATCAGTAATTATCTTTCACATATATACATAAGACATCATGCATATATGTTTAATATACACATGGAGATGGCTGATGAAGAGCTTATGGGGACAGGAGTGCTGGACGGTGTATTCAACCTCACTGTGCAGTAGGGCGGGGACTAATTAATCTCCAAGGAAGAAGACCCCCCCCCCCCCCCCACACACACACACACACACACACACACACTGCCACATGTCCATCCTCTCACAGGCCAGTGGGTATTTAAGCAATAAGCCACGAGAGGCTGTGGTTTGCAGTGATTTTAGAACCACTAGGGGGCGTTGTTAGGCGCGAAGCGTTACTGAAACGGCTAGTGTAGACTACCTAGTGATTATTCTTTCACAAAATGAAAACACAGCAACTTAAAATATTATTTTTAGGTTTCTATTTATTAGTATTTATTTTTGAGGTTATACTCAGATTCAATTGATCATTAAATGCATTCCATATTGAGATGGGTAAACGACGGCCACAGACCCACAGACTCTGTGGATCTGTTGTCCGTCTTCGTTCACCCATCTCAAGGCGAGGTGTTTTCCAGGTCATGCAAAGCATCACATGGTCTCACCAGCCTGCCGTGCTCCGCTGTGTTCCAGAACAGGGAGCTAAAACGGCTCTGTCCTAGATCCTGCCTGCACCCCCTCCCTAAGCCCAACTCTCTAAACACAAGCCGCTCCCACTGTTATATATGTATTCATCCGTCCCTGCCACGCCTTCTGAGGTGAACCATGATCACTGGTACAGGTCAGATGGTTAGCATGCAGCTAAAACTCACCCTGTAATTTAAATGGTGAAATGACACAATAGGGTCCATTTTGGTTGGACCCTATTGTTGTTACTAATAACTAATACTAGTAACACTAATTCATTTTTAATTAGTGTTTAAACAGCTTCCTGGCTGTTTAATTTGTTTGATTGTTTAAGTCTAGCACTTCATACACACTCCTCATTCAGAGAGCTGCAGTTAATCTGACACATAAATCCTAGTGGTCTGTTCCCTCTTCAACCACTCTTCATCTCCATGAAGGTCTCTCTCTCTCTCTCTCTCTCTCTCTTTCTCTCTTTCACTTCAACACACGTAGAAGAACTTGTGATTTGGTTTGTTCTCATGAGGGTTATTGACGCGACACACAACAAACACACACACACACACTCACTCTTTTACACACACAAACACACTTTCACACACACACACACACACACACACACACACACACACACACACACACACACACACACTCACTCTCTCACATACACAGGCACAACACTCAACAAACACACACACACACACACATAACACCCCCTGGTCCCTCTTTAGCAAATAAACGCCCACAGGCAAGTGAGCAGACACACACACACACTCACTCCTTCTCCTCATTGGGTTCTTCTCTTTCTTTCCGTCCATTCAGCACCGTAATTGGGTGGTGCAGCTAGTGTTGTCATCGCGCTGGTCGCTGCTGTAATGATCGCTTGTGTGTGTGTGTGTATGTGCATGCATGCATGCGTGTGTATGTGTGTGTAGGCATGCGCGCGTGTGCGTATCATTCATTGATCAGACAGTTTTGCTGCGTAGGCTCCCACTTGGACTTCTAACGTCCACTGTGTGAAACAGAAACCAGAGAGGAAGACCGAGAGTGTTTCTGTTGACCCTTCCTCTCTTTTCAACTTCCCCTCCTGTCTTGTTGTGTTCTCACGCCGCCCCTCTTCCTCTCTGCCGCATCTCTCCCCATACCCGTTGTCGCCACGTTCTCCTGCGATATTATATCCTCTCCTCATCGTTATGTCCAGCCGGCCCCTGTTATTCTGGGAAAGGGTTCAAGCAATTTAGAGAATGCGCGCCGACACCACGTTCGGCCGGGTTACTTTCTGACGGCTCGGAGAGATTGCTAGTATGTTAAAGACTCCTGGAATGTTTGATGGAGCAATTAAATGCAAATGAGTCCATTTATTTTCGTTTATTTCCAAGTCCTGGCATCTGGTGTGTTTGCAGCCTTATCCGTAACACTGACTGTGTTTTATTGCGAGTTGACTGGTTTGTTTACACAGCTTCACACATAAAGTTAGTATTATTATTGTCTGACAAATTATGAAAGCATGAAAGCTGCGGAAAGAGAAAGGGAAAGGGAGAAGTTTAATGTTCCTTTGCATGCATGATTCTTCCATTTTTATATAATTCCTTTTGAATGCCCTTTGTGATTTTGAATCTTTTCGTTGGGGAGAAGAGAGAGTAGATTGGCTAAGCTGTCCAGCTACAGCTGCATCTGTCTGATTTCTCTCTGTACGTGTCTCAATCTTTCTTTGGCTGTCCTACTGGTCTTTTTTCTTTTATTCATTTTGATGGACCTGCTATTAAATATATGTTCATATTTCTCCTTATGAAGAGCACAAAGTCCTGAAATCTTTTTTTGGGGTGGTCAGTTTGAAAAAGAATTAATAATGCAAGTGATGCTTTGCATATAACTTTCAGTGCATGGGGACGGCCAAGTCTTTTCTTGCTGCAGAAGATTACTGCATTTCCATAAAATAACCGTGTTCCCTCCCCCCACCCCTCCCCTCCCCCTCTCCCTCCCTGTCACGCTTCCATAGTAACACCACGGAGGCTGGGGGCACGTACATCAAGAAGTGCTGCAAAGGTTTCTGCATTGACATCCTGAAGAAGATTGCTAAGTACGTGAAGTTCACCTACGACCTGTACCTGGTGACCAACGGCAAGCACGGGAAAAAGATCAACAACGTCTGGAACGGGATGGTGGGAGAGGTGAGGGGGGAGGGGCATCTGGGTGTGGGGTTGGTGGGAGGGAGGTGGGGAGGAGGTTGGAAGAGGGAGGATGCAGCTGCGCGTAGACCCGCTTCGATTTCAACTCCACGCAGTGGGCTACGGTGGACATTTTAGGATTAGAGTTATCAATGTATCTTCTGATTTCAAACGCTGCTGCAAACCTCTCTCTCTCTCTCTCTCTCTCTCTCTCTCTCTCTCTCTCTCTCTCTCTCTTCTTTCTCTCTCTGTCTCTCTCTCTTTCCCCATCTCTCTCTCTCTCTCTCTCTGTCTCTCTCTCTTTCTCCATCTCTCTCTCTCTCTCTCTCTCTCTCTCTCTCTCTCTCTCTCTTTCTCTCTCTTTCTCTATCTCTCTCTCTGTCTCTCCCTCTCAGGTGGTCTATAAGAAAGCTGTCATGGCCGTCGGGTCTCTGACGATCAATGAGGAGCGTTCTGAGGTCATCGATTTCTCCGTCCCGTTCGTGGAAACCGGGATCAGCGTCATGGTGTCCCGTAGCAACGGGACAGTCTCCCCTTCAGCCTTCCTTGGTAACTGTTGCTACGCACCCTAGCTTGCTTTATAGCGGTCCGACTCAGACAAAAGGTTACCTTGTACTAATAGAGGAAGGATGTGTGTGTGTGTGTGTGTGTGTGTGTGTGTGTGCGCATATGTGTATGTGTGTATGTATGTTGTCTATTTGAGCTTATGCCTGTGCGTTTCCACATCTCACATGAGAGAGTGCATCTCACATTGGGAAGCTTCACAGCTACTCAACACTCTGCTCTGATAAGGCTTGTACATCGCGACGTCGCATTGCGATGACTGCAGCCATTTTGGAAGCATAGGAGCCTAGGTTACGGTATATTTACGATGATGTAGGATTTACAGCAGTACAACTCTCACGAGTCCTCTCAAAATGGCCATATCGCCCAAAAAAACTCCCATGATGCATTGTGATGTATAAGCCCTACTGGTGGGGATTGAGCAGAAGTCTTCCTGTGCTGCTCATCTCTCTTGCTGCAGAGAAACAATACAAACAATCACACATGCACACACACACACACACACATACACAACATGGGCAGGACCACCAATGCTCAGCCACTGCAGTGTGGCGCAGAGCGATACACCCAGCCCGATGTACAGCAAGCACTTATTACTGGGAGAGGGGCAATTATAAGGCCTTAACATGGAACGCCCCCAAGATGGCACACATACACACACACACACACACACACAACCGCTCCAACTTGATGGCCTGTAGCCAGCAGCAGCTCCCAGACATTAGAGGAGGTTTAATCTCTGCAGCAGCGCTGTGGGCACAGAGGGAGGACAGGACTGCTGACACCAGGGCTTCACACACACCCACTCATGCTGTCAAAGTGAGCCTGCTCATGTGTGTGTGTGTGTTAGTTCCAGATCACTGTGTGTGTGTATGTGTGTGTGTGTGTGTGCGCGCGCGTGTGCGCGTGTGCGCGCGTGTGTGTGTGTGTTGGCAGAGTCCGTGTCTAATGTATTTATGTAAAGTGTGTGCGTGTGTGTGTGTGTGCTTGAACTCTCAGCAGCCATTTGTTATCTGTGTGGTATTTTTTGCGTGGCTTATTGTTCATCAGGTTTTTTTGGTGTCATTCAGCTGTTTACTAAGTGAGAGAGAGGAAATGAGACTCATTCCGAGAAAAGTACAGCAGAGATGAACGTTTGACCATGTCGGTTTGCATACTGAACGCTCCGTTTTCCTGTCCCTCTCCCCTCCAGAGCCGTTCAGTGCATCGGTGTGGGTGATGATGTTTGTGATGCTGCTGCTGGTTACGGCCATGGCCGTCTTTATGTTTGAATACATCAGTCCTTTGGGCTTCAACCGGAACCTGGCACAGGGCAGAGGTAAGGTCCAACACAGACACACAAACGAGAACATTATAGAACCCTTTATATGCCTGTCGATATTTTACTATATGCCATATATGCATGTCTTGCCAAAGTGACATGTTTTTTTTCTATAAGCAAATACAAACATGTTTTGTCTTTTCACTCATCTCTAAAAATACAATTTGCACCACTATGTGTCAACGTGAGCAAGGGCATCTCTCCACCATGTACACCGTTCCTCGACCCCCCCCCCCCCCCCCCCCCCCACCACCCACCCACCCACCTATGCTCTTCTTCTCTCCCCCCCCCCCCCCCCCCCCCCCCTCCCCCGCACACACACAGACCCCCATGGTCCCTCCTTTACCATGGGCAAGGCGGTGTGGCTGCTGTGGGGTCTGGTGTTCAACAACTCTGTGCCGGTCCAGAACCCAAAGGGCACCACCAGTAAGTTCATCGTGTCGGTGTGGGCCTTCTTCGCCGTCATCTTCCTGGCCTCCTACACGGCCAACCTGGCCGCCTTCATGATCCAGGAAGAGTTCGTGGACCAGGTCACTGGCCTCTCCGATAACAAGGTAATGCAGAGCAGAGGGGGGGCAACGTGATTGGTTGTCCTGTTCCGGGGTGGACTAACCAATGCGGGCACTGGGAGTCGTTTATTTGGGTTTTTTTGCACTGGCATTGACGGGACCTGTCGAACTTTGAATTGATTCTCTGCGGTGTGTTTCTTGCCTTTAGTTACACTTTGTTCCCATGTTAAGCCTCGGGGAACTCTTCTCAATATGAAAATGGCAAAGGTTGATCTTGGCCTCAGCTGGTAATATTCTCCAGGTGTTCCTGAGTCAACGCGAGCCATGACGTATGTCTTGTATAGCAAGTCAGGGAACAGGCTGTGTAGATCCAGTCAGTCGAGACCAAGCTATTGTATCTCAGGACGAAGGTCAACATACAGGTGCTAAGCAGTAAACTGCTCACTGTATGTCACAGGAGTAGACCGAGTATTGGAGAGATAGCATCTGAACTCGGCTGCAAGCGGGGCCGAATATCGCGAGGTTCATTCCATCCACACATGCATGGATCTTCATGTCACCAGTGTTTTACAACCTGTGGTCTCTTGTCACCGTTTAATGCCGTGCCACTTGTGCTGTCCTCATGCCCTCCTGGAAGCCCGGGAAATCCGTTTCCCAGTCAGGTGTTCACCGTGGGAATCCCTGCTATGCTTCCGTCGGCGTCCCAGCTTTCCCACCCGGGCGTTCTCCAGGTCATCTGACCGTTTCTGGGAGCACATGAAGGCAGCATAGCCTCTTATACGTAAATGTTAGTGGATCCATACTTCATCACACATCTGCATGTCTTTATCGACCTTTATCTTTCTGTAGCTCTCCCTTTTTCTGCTCTTCTCTCTATATGTCTGCCTTGCTGTCTCTCTGTCTCTGTCTCTCTCTCCTCTCTCTCTCTCTCTCTCCCTCTCTCTCTGTCTCTCTCTCTCTCTCCTTGTTTGCCATGTTCCATTCTAACCCATGCTCTCTCTCCCAGCTGTCTCCTGTGTTCAGTTTTTTAGTTGTATACGTTTCTTCTTATTCTTTATTTATTTATGTGTGTATTTATTTCTTAACCACGAGAGAGACAGTGGATTTGAAGCCACGCCCACATCGCTGGGTGTCCCGAGGTACCGGCGGCCACACAGACAGATGAGCTGGTGTGTGTGGAGAGAGAGGCTGGGTCCGTCCAGCTCTCTGTCCCCCCTCCCCCCCCGTGAGCCAGTGTACAGTATATATGGTGGTGCCGCCATGGAGGGGTGTTGACAAAGAATGGCCCGCTGTTGCTTCACGTGTGACGCACACAAACACGCATGCACACACACACACACACACACACACACACGCACATGAACACGCACACACAAATACACATTCCCAAAATCTCTTTCTCAGTTATCATTATATTTCTCTCTATCTCTTTCCCTCTCTCTCTTCATCTCTCTCTATAGCTACCCCCCCCCCCCCCCCACACCCACACACACACACACACACACACACACACACACACACTCTACGTAATACATATATGGAGTTACCATATAAATAGCATTGAGCCAGCCTTTCACCATGCACGATGCTAGCTAGCCTACGTTGACTGCATTGACCTATGAAACTTCAGACTCTGGTCTAAAGTGTACTGCTTTCATCAGCAGTACAACACACACACACACACACACACACATTCTAAGGTTACCCAATTGTATTAATTTATTTTATTGTATTTTTTTATATGATAGTATTCAGTATGATAGAGAAAGGGCAGAAACTCCCATGAGTGAGAGTATCACAGGAGGTTGACAGAAGGTGGATGGACGGATGGATGTAGAGAGGAGACAGCCTTAGAGGGTTTGACCGAGGAAACAAGGGGACAGAGAGGAAACAAGGGGACAGATGGACGAGAAGAAAGAAACATGAGGGCATGCAGGAGGAGTAACACACACACACATACAAACACACACACACACACACACACACACACACACACACACACATACACACTGCAGTAGCCAGAGACAGACAGGGCACAGACGGAGACTGGACAGCAGGAGGCGTGCGGATAGGAGCCAGGTTGACAGACGGGCAAGCTGAGCAGAGAAACCAGAGGGGGGAGAGAGAGAGAGAGAGAGAGAGAGAGAGAGAGAGAGAGAGAGAGAGAGAGCAGAGATACCAGAGAGAGAGAGAGAGAGTAGGGAGATGAGGGGAGGAGACAGGGAGGGTCAGACCACAGGAGCATGGCCAGAGATGCTAAATGACCGGACTTTAACCTGCAACCACGCCAAATCAGCGGTAGACGCGGCCCTCCTCCTCCAAGCGTTTCCCATCTCCAGCCCAACACCCCCCCCCCCCCCCCCCCCCCCCCCCCCACCACCACCACCACACACTCTCACACACACACATGTACATAGAGCAGTGATTCCCAACCTTTTTTGACCCGTGATTCCAGGTCTAGGTCTGTTTTTAGACCCCAACTTTAACTTTTTTGCATGTTTCCACACAGATAGTTTTTACCAAATCAATATCTGCCGGTCAATGTCACAGTGAACTTAACCGCCTCGCTCTACTACGCACTAAGAGATTAGCAGTAGTTTACTTGTCGCAATGAATCATCAGTCAGTCAGTAGGTATAAACAGGATGTCTATGAGACCTTTTAAATAAAAAAAAGGGTTCATCCTCAGGCCCAACATGTGATGTACAGAGGCAGCTTCTCATCTCCACTCAGACACATTCTGAAAATGGATTTGTGCGATTTACACTATAGAGAAAGGTGATGCAACCGCTGCGTCACCCTTAAGCAATGTGGTTGTCACCGCCAATGCTCCCTCCATCACGAGTCTATAGGAATGTGTTTGATTTGTATACACACACACACACACACGCACACGCACATACATACAGGTATAACAATTCTCTTCTGGAATTGCAGCAGTAGCAGGACCATCCCTCGTGATTCTGTCCTTGGGATAGCACGCACGCAGGCACATAAAGGGTTACCATTAACGTTCCCTTTGTCCTTACCATCCTTATAGTTTATATAGTACAACCAGTCACAAACACATTAGCACATGTAGAATAATTATCAAAGTAAATAATCATATCAACAATTTCAGAGATCTCCAGCAAACAGATGATTAAACAGATGATTGACAAGCACTATTTCACACACAAACATACCCACACACACACACGCACGCACACGCACCAGAGAGAGATCAGAAGGGAGCTCATTTACAGAGCAGTGTCCAGGGAGCTGTGGAGCATCTTGCTTAAGGACACGCTGGGGAGATCCATGCTAACCTAAATTATTTCCTCGGTAGCAGCTTCACACAACATGCTTATGTAACCTCAATAAATTAACACAATTGCACACATCCTCGGCCACCCACACAAACACACACGTACGCAAACACACACACACTCCATGAAGACATGCATAGATGGGAGCAAAAGAGAGGGTTTCCATGAGGTGAACGTGTCCCATAGGGCGGAGGAAGCGATGGGCGCACCTCCAAACGGGGGCCTGTCCGAGGTGGTCAGTATCATGCGAACGCTCGGGAGTTGGCCATCTGCAACGTGGAACTGAACACTCAAACGATGAAAGCAAACACAAAAGCTCTGCCTGGATCGTATTGTCGCATACACTTTTAGAGCCGCGCTCAACGAACGCAATGATTACTATTTCCTGAGCAGCTTTCCGCTCGTGCCCCCGAGTGAATGCGTAAATGTTACGGGAAATCACGTAGTCTGTGCACGCAAAACGCGCATTGCGGCGAGACTCTCCGACACAATTTCAAACGGTTTGACCCCAATTAGATGATTCAGATCAGATCGTTACGGCAAAGGTAGATTGTTGCCATGGCTATAAGCTACCTCCTCCAGTACGCCTAGACGGAGGACAAACTACATTACACTCCACAGCGGCACGGACGTAGGGCGTCTGGGGAAGGTGCAGGGAAGAGGGAGAGGGAAGAATGTGAAAGTGAAAAAGACAGAAAATTCAGAGGAGACCTAGAGGGAGAGAGATGAGGAGAGAAATAAGTGAATTGCTACTCTAGTCTGACCAGAACATGCTGTAACCGAGCTGCAGAGGTGAGATAGAGCGGAGGAAATGGAAAATAAGCGGATTGGAGAGTTGCGCAAGGAAGGGGTGGGAGGGTCAGGCTGGTGCAGTGCTGGTCTTAAAAACCAAGGGTTGTTATTATTCAGCATTGTGTTTTACTTCAACTAATTTATGCTCAGAGTTCATCAACGTAAAGAAAGGTGACATACCAAGAAGGGCAAAGCTGAACGTTGATGGTTTGCACTTGAAATGCTATTTCAATGCAGTTCAGTTCACTGTAACACCAAATAGATGCACACTAATTGGAGGGGTTAAACAAAGGGTCACAGGCTGTTAAGTAAAAACATGTTGTTGTCTGAGACCAGTGTTTATCCTATTTCCGATGTGTTATACAATAATTGCACCACTAACTAATGTCTCACACTGTCTTCATTTATCTGTGTGTGTGTGTCTGTATGTGTGTGTGTGTGTGTGTGTGTGTGTGTGTGTGTGTGTGTGTGTGTGTGCAAACGTACACATATGTATGTGGCCATCCTTGTATGTGTGTGTGTGTGTGTGTGCATGTATGTAGGTTTGTGTTCCACAGCCAACTTTGTCAGGTCAGTCATTGTAACTCCATTTGCATCTATGGGTGACAGTCCAAACACGACAGCTACAACAGCATCACTACGATACAGTGCATCAGACATGACTGTGTTTTGCTTCTCTCTCACATGCTCTGACAAGGAAGGAACTGCAGCTTTCCCTAGCGGGCCTAGCATCATCGGTCACTGCTCCTCTGCTTTAGTGCAATTCTTTCTCTGCCTCGACCATTGGCGCCGACAGATTCTTTTTATTCCGCCCGACAGACCCAGCTTCATAAAGGGCTTGTACATCAGAATGTATCATGGGATTTTGTTGGTAGCTATACTCTGCCATATTGACCGGACTCAAGAGAGTTGTAGTGCTGTAAAATCCCAAATCAACGTAAATACACCATAACCTGGGCTAATCGAAAAAAAGGAATTGTCATGTCTCGCATGAAAAACAGCTGTGGCAGTTTCAAACACAACAATATCTCCCCATAATGTCAAATATTTTCACGATTAATTACTCAACAATGACCAAAATACTATTACTACCAACAAAATAACATTACAATGCTCCTTGCTTTAAAAATGGCGGCCGTCATTGCGATGTGATGTCACGATGTACGAGCCCTTTAGGAATATTTACCGTGTCTGATCGTCAGACTGTCCACCCAATCCTGCCCGTATTCTGTATGAAACACTACGCCAGGTCTCGTCTCAGATCATTTTTTAACACGCTAAAAAGATAAAGACGCTTGGTACCCCAAAACACACACACACACACACACAGATGTGTTGTGTTCCATCCTTCCTATTGCTATACCTGTGTAACCAGCATTGTGAGCTAGCGCCGCGCGTAGTGGGAACATCCACAACATTTATAAGTAATGTTTAATTGGCCAGATCATAGGTTATAGATGTTGCCTTTATTAGTGATAGTTCAGCGTTGCCCTGCCCTACAGCCCATAATACTCATGCCTCCAGTTATTCCTAATGCGTCCAGTGGTTTCTAATTCGTCCAGTTATTCCTAATGCATCCAGTGGTTTCTAATGCGTCCAGTTGTTCCTAATGCATCCAGTTGTTTCTAATCCGTCCAGTGGTTTCTAATCCGTCCAGTGGTTTCTAATGCGTCCAGTGGTTTCTAATGCGTCCAGTGGTTTCTAATGCGTCCAGTGGTTTCTAATGCGTCCAGTGGTTTCTAATGCGTCCAGTGGTTTATAATGCGTCCAGTGGTTTATAATGCGTCCAGTGGTTTATAATGCGTCCAGTGGTTTCTAATGCGTCCAGTGGTTTCTAATGCGTCCAGTGGTTTCTAATGCGTCCAGATGTTTCTAATGCGTCCAGTGGTTTCTAATGCGTCCAGTTGTTTCTAATGCGTCCAGTGGTTTCTAATGTGTACAGTGGTTTCTAATGCGTCCAGTTGTTTCTAATGTGTCCAGTGGTTCCTAATGCTTCCAGTTGTTCCTTGCCAGACCAACATATTATCTGAAAAAAGCCTTATAGGGTTTTGGCTTGACAATACTTAGGTTTCAAATGGGTATTGTTTATTGTGATGCTGCATGATTTGTTTTAATATTCACCAAATACCAATTTGACATTTATATGATCATTATTATATAAAAATAATTATACTGTACTTTAAAAAAGGTTTCTATCACAATAAACTCTAACCATCTCTTACAACGTGCTGATTCAAAAGATCATCCTGTTGCAAATTCAAAAGACCATTGACAAACACACAAACACACACACATACACACACACACACACACAGATACACAGACACACACACATGCTAAATGCACATACACACAGCATTGTTCCTGTCTCATTGCCTCTCTCTCGTCCCCTCTCTCTCTCTCTCCCGCTCTCTCTTTTTCTCTCTCACTTTTTTGTTTTCTCCTCATTTCCTGCCCCCTGCCCCGCCCTGCCCCACCCTGCCCCACCCTGCCCCCCTCTTCAACCTCCCACCTGCTGCAGTTCCAGAACCCGTACGCCTACTCCCCCCCCTTCCGCTTTGGCACCGTGCCCAACGGCTCCACCGAGAGGAACATCAGGAAGAACTACCCGGACATGCACCAGTACATGATCAAGTATCACCAGACCGGTGTGGTGGACGCGCTCGTCAGCCTCAAGACCGGGTAGGGAACCCGTCTGTCCGGGTGTACTTTCACGGCCAGCTCCGTGTGTGTCTCAGCGCGAGTGTTGAATTATAAGTGTGCGTTTGTGTTTGTGGCCGTGCGCTTGTAGGGCTTTTGTTTCAGATAGAGGAAGGTAGGGGGATAGTATATATTTGTTATATATTTGTGTGTGTGTGTTTGTGTGTGTGTGAGTGTGTGTGCGCATGTGGTTGTGTGTGTGGAAGACAGCTCCCATCACTCTGGGGATGAATGGGCTGTGTGACTGGGAAGAGCGGAGGTTATTTTTAACCCAGGCCTCTATAATTGCACCAGCGTGCTCCCTGTGTGTGTGTGTGTGTGTGTGTGTGTGTGTGTGTGTGTGTGTACGCGTGCATACCTGCCTGTGTGTTGTGAGGCGGAGAGCAACACAATGAGCAGCATCGGCGTGTCATTGCCAAGCCGCTGTCCGACCCAGCAGCGTTCTAATGATTCACCGATACCACAGGTATTTCATTCAGGCTGTGCAAGCAGAGGGTGAGATCGTTGTAGGAACACATACAGGAGGAGAATGACATGGGGGATGAAGGGATAATCCAGGAGAAGGGGATTGGTTGCGTCCAGGCAAACCACATCAGTATGATGGTTATCAAGCTGTTTGTAATGCTTCTTCGTTCAAAACGCTACTGTAGTTTGCACATGAGATGCAGTGTGTCGCATAGATGCTCATTCACCTACACATTGTTAATAATAACCAATGGATGGATCTTAATATCTTAGAAACAGTACACGAGGAATCCATGTAACCCACACACACACACACACACACACATACACATATTCACATGTACTGGGCATGCAGTGAGTAATACCCGCATTGATGACTCTGTTATGCGGTATTAGCAGACGATCAATGTTCCGATGGTTTGGATTATCTGTGATCAACTATAATCCCATCTGGCTTAACATAGACAACCTGTCATAGGGCCCAATATCAACCACAAGCTGCTTGGGAGCCTCAGTCTGTGGCTGCGTATTGTTCCCAGAGACAACACACTCGCAAGAGGCCCATCGTAACGTATCTGTTACAGTCACGGCACTGCCTGCGCTGGTTCTTGTGTGATATAAGGAACCAAAGCTGGGTTCTAATCCAACTATTGGGTCATTTGTGAAGACTGATCCAATCCTCCCTACCGTGACAGTGGAAACCGCGCTACCATCACATTTTGTTATCGTATTGTGATCCGTAACCTCAATGTTAGCACAGAGATTTCCAACCAGCGTGCCCGTTGGAATGACGTGTGGCTAGTAGAGACTTTAAAGTCTAAAACTCTCTCATGGTTCTGAGTAGGCAGCTGACAAGCCCAATAGACCACTTCTTCACACGTCGTGACATTCTGGCCGCGGCCTGCAGTGCTTTGGACGGATCCAATGCAGCATGCGCCGGGTTTAACGAGTAAAAAAACATTTTTTTTTGTAAAGAAAGCCGGTAGAGAGGAGGAGCAGAAGTGGCAGACGGAGGGTGACGTCCAAACGGTCCTGCCGTGGGAGGACAGATGGCCGCGTGTCCCCCCTGAAGCTCGAAGGCTTCCAGGGGACTAAAGAGGGAGATTAGCAGGGTTGGGACCCGGCGGCGGCGTTTCACGTAAAACAAACGAAGGTTACGACGGATCAATGGTGATCAGATCATCATGCGCTTTCCTCAGTGTGCTGGGAGTGGTGAATGACATACTACTGCCACGCACATCCTTAAGTGACGCACGCAGACACACACACACACACACACACTCACAAACACAGACGTATGTGTGCAAAACACAGCGGGAACACACAAGCGAAGGAATAGGAGCGTGGTGCAAGGTGCGCTTCTGTGTGCGTGTTAGCGCTGGATTGCTGTGTTTAGACAGAGGCAGGGTGCTTGATGCAGAAGCCAGCCCTGAGTTAAGCTAATTACACACAGCTAAGCTATCGACTGGGAGCCTGTGTTCCAGGGCTGGATCTGACATTCAGTAAATGCCAGCCAGTTGCTGCACCATTAGCAGGGGCCCTTGTGTGTGTGTGTGTGTGTGTGTGTGTGTGTGTGTGTGTGTGTGTGTGTGTGTGTGTGTGTGTGTGTGTGTGTGTGTGTGTGTGTTTGTGTGTGTGCACTGACATGCAAGTGATAGAAGGCATGGCTTGGTGACAGCATCACTTACATTGGAAATGTCTGTGTCCACACACACACACACACACACACACACACACACACACACACACACACACACAGACACACAGGCAAAGTCTATCTCTTGTTTAACCTAACCTTCTTGCATAGGTCTATGTTGCTGAAATGGCTTAATCTTAATGATATGGATATGATGGAGTCATGAAACCTACTTCACCTGTCAAAGTCAAAGTGTTTTATTTATCAAATGCACTGTATAACAGGGTCATTCTGAACAATTCATTCTTAGGACATAGCGGTATAGAAACTACGTATTAGGCATAGAAACGTTTTTTTCCTTTGTTAAAGAGTCAAATATAAGGGCAAAAATAGCAGAGAAATATAATAATATAACAATAAATAACACTAGCAACCGTTCCAGAGACTGAAAGGATGGGGAATATGGACATGGGAATAAGAGTAGTGAACACTATAAATATAAAGTGTAGGCGTGCCGATGAATATGAACATCGAATTGGGTAAGTGTCCACAGGATGGGATCAGTGCATACATTGGGGTAAACAGTAATCTGTGAGATGAACGAGGCTGGTTGAGCAGCCTGAAGGCCTGGGGGGATACACTGTGAGTCTGGTAGTAGGTCTACCAGACAGCAGCAACGTGAACAGTCCGTACCTTGGGTGGCTGTAGTCTTTTGTGATTGTCTGTGGTTTCCTCCGCTGTCTTCACCACCCTCTGGAGGGCCCTGCTCTCGGCTGCAGAGCAGCTGCCATACCAGGCTGTAATGCAGCCAGAGAGGATGCTCCATTGCTCCATTGTTCACCTGTAGAAGTCACTGAGAGTTTTGACAGACATGCCAAACTCCTCCGGAAGAATAGGTGCTTTTGAGGCAGCTTTTACTGCCGACTCTGCTTGCCTGGACCAGGTGAGGTCATCGTTGACGAACACACCAAGGATCTTGAAGCAGGAGACTCGCTCCACTTCTACACCATCGACCTGAATGGGGGCGTGACCCGACCCCCCCCAACCACATCCCCACCGCTTCCTGAAGTCCACGCTCATCTCTTTAGTCGTGCATACGTTGAGGGAGAGAGGTTGTTGTCCTGGCACCATGTGTCTCGAATGCATGCTTAACGTCTTTTCATTTTGTTTTAATGTAGAGGTCACCAGCTCTGTAGTCCATGATATAAAATGTCTCTGGCTTCCAGCCTTTCTCCCTGCGCTCTTTCACTCTTATTTTTCCAGAGCCCCCTTCCTCTGTCCTATTTACCTCTTTTGTCTTTCCTCTCCACCGCCTTTTATGTTCCTTAAGTCCCTCTGCCTTTTAATGTCCTACATGCGCTCGCTTCACTGACTGACTTTCCCTCCCCCCCCCCCCCCCTTCCCCCTCCATCTCTCCCTTCTCCTCGTCTCTTCTCTCTCCTCCTGCTCCATCGCCACGGCTACAGGAAGCTGGACGCCTTCATCTATGATGCGGCCGTGCTCAACTACATGGCGGGCCGCGACGAGGGCTGTAAGCTGGTGACCATCGGCAGCGGGTAAACCCCCGGACCCTTGGCTTGCGTCTGTGTGCGTGTGTATGTGTGTGTCTTTGTGTGTGTGTGTGTGTGTGTGTGTGTGTGTGTGTGTGTGTGCGCGCGCTGAGGGTGTGTGTGTGTGTGTGTGTGAGTGTGTGTGTGTATGGTGTGAGTGTGTGTGTGTGTGTGTGTGTGTGTGTGTGTGTGTGTTTCCACTCACGTACCAAACAACACTTATTGTGAAGAAACAGTTTTTTTAACATGTATGCACCTTTGGGAGTATAAGCTCCTGTTGAGCCTGCCGTCTCGGAGGCTGCCCTCACCAATACGGTGTTTTGTTTGAAACTGTCTATGATGTTTCACCTGCAATTTTCTGCTTGTTTGTTTGTGTGTGTTTGTGTTGGTGTGTGTATCTGCTTTTGGTCTGTGTGTGTTTGTGGTGTTGATGTATTTGTGATCTGTGTGTCTGTGTGTGTGTGCATGTGTGTGTCCACATGTGTGCTGGGTGTGTGTGTGTGTGTGTGTGTGTGTGTGTGTGTGTTTGCATTTATGTTGACACACTTGTGCAGGTATATCTTTGCTACCACCGGCTATGGCATTGCTCTGCAGAAAGGCTCCTACTGGAAACGGCAAGTAGACCTCGCCATTCTGGCCATTATTGGAGACGGTGAGTGGAAACACGCACACGCATACGCACACGCACACGCACATGCACTGCAGCGCATCCACACACACACAGACTTAAGCACAAATAAGCCACCAGTAGCGTGTGGTTGTTTGCCGATAACACAAAGGAAATAGGGTGAAATATAAATAGTCCTTTGATCTTACTCTCAACACAGAAGGCTAATTCAAACACAGGCCGCAGTGTGTTATTCTAATATATTCCTCTCTTTCTCTAGCTCCAGCTCTGTGTGTGTGTGTGTGTGTGTGTGTGTGTGTGTGTGTGTGTGCGTGTGCGTGTGCGTGTGCATGTCAAAAACGTACTTAATACAGAAGACGCAGAAGTCCTTAAATAAACGATTTCCTTGCACACAAAAATGTAGGGGGAGAGAGACAGAGGAAGATGCAGAGAGAGACAGAGAGAGAGTCCAGCTTTAAGTGATTGACTCATTTGCATGTTATACTCCTAAGCATTAAGCCTTATTCAGAGCCACTCACATTAAGAGAAGCGGCTTGATTAAATGAACATTGGTGTCACAATCATCCGTCTTGAATGAGTCCTATCAGTCTCGTTGGACGCCTTGCTCCGTCACACTAATCTACTTCTCATTATTTTGGTTAATTATTTCTTCTGAGGTTTTGAAGGCGGCTGCTATTTATGGTCTGCCCCATTAATATTCCTGGCTAATGAAGGCAAGCTTCCCACCAAAACCCTTTCAAAACTACAAGTCTATATTTGGTCATCACAGTATTAGTCTTGTTAGTCTTGACTCTTGACTCTTGTAAGAGTTACTTCCCTATTAAGATCAACATATTTCAATATTCTGCACCTTGGTCTGTGTGTGTGTGTGTGTGTGTGTGTGTGTGTGTGTGTTTGTGTGTGTGTGTGTGTGGAACAGAGAAATAAATAAGCCAACAAGGGAAATGGGTGAGATAGTGTGTACATAGAAAAATAAATAGAAAACGCAGAGAAAATGTAAGGGAAAGATGGTCAGGTGAGAGAGGGAGAGAGAGCGAGAGGGGGGGAGCCCTTGATCAAATGACAGTGACTCAGTGTGTCGGCAGATGCTGCTTGATCAGACTCACCGTGGGGGGGGGGGGGGGGGGGGGGCATATGGCCTCAGCAGACACGCAAAGACACCCCTTAGAGGAAGAGAGACAGGGGGAGAGGAAGGGGAAGGACTGCACATCAAAGGTGAAGAAGTGCACGATACAGGGTGACAGAGTTACGCAGCGCTGATAAGGCCCACACACACACGCACACACGCTCAGGCACACACACACACACATACACACACACACACATGCACACACACACAACCTAGCTGTAAACACACAGCCAGCAACTGGGCTGCCACCGGGCCGCTGTCTGTGTGTTGTTTAAACCAGTCCTCAATTTTTATGTCGTAAAAATAAATACATAAATCTTCCAATCACGTCGTAGGAATCGTCAGATACCAATACGGTCAAACCATTTTCTCCAGGCACCAGGCTCCACCGTAGTCCCCGGTATCCGCCACTTTGTTTGTATTCCTGTTGCTTCCCGTGGGGAGCAGCATGGAGGTGGGAGAGGAAAGGCTTCGGAGTGGACTTCCCATTTATTATTATGTCTGTCTTCTGCGGGGACACTTCAGCGTGAAGGTGCAGCTTCGGTTCGAAGACAGGGTGGCTCTCGGACGTCGGCTCCCTGAAACCAGCATGTGGCTAATTTGAAGTGTTGCCGCACCCTCCGCAACCGTTGGACTAGCGCATGATGCAGCGGTTCTCGTCCAATCAAAACCCGAATCAAAGCAAAGTGGAATCAAAGCAAAAGCCACAACAAATTGCTGATAGTAGCTTTCATGCTATTCTACAGAAGAGCTTTGCTATCCACCCTTCCTTTGATTCCACCGTGGAATAGCAACTCTGTACGGTGACGTATCTCAATGATGGCGTAAACAGGAGGTTTGTCTGGTCTGGGGATGTGGATCCTCCAGGGTTAGCGGGGCCTCAGTATGTTTGTGAAATACCCAAATGCATTTGCGCAGAGGCCACCCTAGTGAGCCGGGCCCTTGATGACCCAAATAAGATTAGCAGAACGTCGCACAGGCGTAGGAACCAGAAGCATTAGAGTGGATGTGTTGGGGAGGGAAAGCCAGGGAGACGGACCAGATGTGGGCCTACGCTGGGTCTGTCTCCCTAGCTTTCTCTCTCCCTTCCGTCCCCCTCTTGCACCAGGGAACTAGATCCTATGTGTGTCTCATCAGGGGCACGACAAGGTAACGGATCGCTGGAGACGCTGATGGATACCAACCACAGCAGAGTAATGAATCACGGTTGTCTTAGTAGCTGTAAACACTGAAGCACCGTGCCCGGCCATCGGCACACGGTCGCCACCCCGTCCCATCCTTACCCACCCTGACCTCCCACACACCGCCCCAACCGCCCCAACCCCGCACCCTGCGTCCTCTGCCCCACCCAGGTGAGATGGAGGAGCTGGAGGCCCAGTGGCTGACCGGGATCTGCCACAATGAGAAGAACGAGGTGATGTCCAGCCAGCTGGACGTGGACAACATGGCGGGGGTCTTCTACATGCTGGCCACGGCCATGGGCCTGTCCCTCATCACCTTCGTGTCCGAACACCTGTTCTACTGGAGGCTGCGCTACTGCTTCACTGGCGTGTGCACGGGCACGCCCGGCCTGCTCTTCTCCATCAGCAGGGTAAGAGGACGTTCATGATGCTGATATAATTCATCATAACATGTATTCATAACGATATTAGCTACTCCTGCTCTTCTCCACCAGTCCGGTCAGAGGACGTTCATAATGTTGATATAATTCATCATAATACGTATTAATAACAATATAAGCTACGCCTGCTCTTCCCCATCAGCAGGGTAATAGACAATAAGAATCATGATATTAATATTAATAATAAAAAATGTCTTATAGGCATAATGTTTAGCTTAGATTTTGCACTAGTTCTTAGCCACATGTAGAGCCTCATTCCGTATTCCCTGTATATTGAACACTACATAGTACATTATTTGTTATTTTTTTATGTTACTCATTTGCATAAATAATCCCTTTGTCCCGGACTCTATTGAATGTCAATGAAAACCGCAGTGCATCATGGGATATAGCACGGAAATATGTATGCATCATTTGTACACTTATTTAACGGTGCATTATGGGTATTAAGTACTGCACTATGTAGGGAACCAGATTTGCACACTCACTTTTTAGACAACAAAGCAAAATGGTGGCACCCTAAGTAGTGTACTATATAGGGCACAAGTGGACCAACTGGAACAGAGTGGTAGTGTTCTGTAAGGAGGAGCATGTGCATTTTGAGTGTGCTTGGCATGCATTCTGAGATTGTGGTTTTCATTGTGTACTCGTGTTCATGTCCAAGGCCAGAGTGCACACAGCATCGTTGGAACTGCATTGCAGGACAAATGGGGTTGCATAATTGGGGTCAAGCAAATCCGACACTGGTTTTTATTTTTCTGCAGTGTGATGGGCCGCGCACGTGCTTACACAACACATACAACACACGTGCAGGCTTAATGAGAGACAGTGAGCGCTAAACTAAGTAATCCAGAAGGTCAGACTTAATTTGAATTGAATAGACATGAGCATGGAGGTGATACAATGGAAGCAGAGATACTGCAGAGGAGAGAGAGAGACAGAGTGAGCATGAGAGAGAGAGAGAGAGAGAGAGAGAGAGAGAGAGAGAGAGAGAGAGAGAGAGAGAGAGAAGACTTAGTGGGTTGGAAGAGTTTGTCTGGGGGGAATATTTGCTCCAATGGTAGATCACGATGCAGCCTAAATATCAGTGAAAATAGATGTCTATTTGTAGTCTTTTTTATTTTCTCGGGGGTAGGGGAGGGTGACATCATGTCTATTCTTTCTCGGTGTGCTGAGAGAGAAAAATCTTCTTCATGGCCCGGCTGAGAGCTGAAGACATGGACGTGCATGCCTAAATGCACTGCAGTGTTTCTGCAGAGTCCTGGGGAGGGTGCGTTAACACAGTGTGTGTGTGTGTGTGTGTGTGTGTGGGGGGGGGGGGCTAAACACAGTGAGGGGGGGGGGGGGGGGGGGTTGCCTTAACACAGTGAGGAGGCTGCCGTAAAGGAAAACCTCACCGCTATTTTCCGCAAATTTTGGGTCTCAGGGACTAATGCTGACAACAGTTTTTGAAATTGGTGCAGTATTGAGCGAGGACTCTGCAGCCATAATCTGCGGTAAACGGGCTGGATGTAATCTTTTGTGTGATCATTTTACGGCCTCTAAAAGTGCTTGTTTTGGCCACTGACTGAGTCCGACTATATTAGATCATTATGGAAAGGATCCCTACAGAGAAATAAAACGTTTTCTTTACGTTTGCTTGATCATGGTGTGTTTGTTATTGTGTGCAACCAAGTCTCGCTCAATCAGCTCTCGTGAGGGTTGAGTTGTTGCAGGAAGAGATTGGTGGAAGCATAAGTGAGAGCTCAAGATGAGATTTTGTTGTGTTGGACTACAGAAAGCGTAGCTTAGTGTTATCTTAAAGATTCTGGGGAAGAAGAGTTGAGATTGTTATAACAATAGGAAAAAAGATTGCAACAACGCAATAATTACATTTCAGGGCGAGACTTCTCCTTGAGCGAGACTTGGTTGGGGGTTTAACGAATCCATTCAGTTCTAAAACTAAGTTTCGAACCCTTAGAAGGAGAGTGCACAGACAGCTTAAATGAATAGGCTTTTTGCTTTACCTCAGAACTAGGATTTCTCTTAGCAATAGTAAGGCGATCAAATATTAATATATACATTATCAATGCTCATGAATGAAATACAGAAGTGGGAGGAAGGTGGGTTTGAGGGCTTTGCACGTTTTAATAATTGCTTTTCCTGACGATTTTCTGAGTGTGTGACTTAATGCTAGTTTTACCACAATTTCCAATCATAGAAAGGACCTAAAATGGTATGTTGTGCTGTTTCCCCACAGCGTACATTTAAGGGGGTACCGTCTCAATTGCATATAAGATGTTAACCAAAACAAATGTGTTTCAAGTGAAAATTCCTCCCTAGCTGGGAATAAAGATCAATTTACCATGGACTCAATTGTGCATTTAATATTCTAATGGATGAAGTTGATGATAAAATCTGAGTTGGTTCCATTTACTATGATTTGCTGAGTCACTACTAATTCAATAACAGTCAAAACACTTTATTGGTTTAAAGTACAGAGCTTGAAGCGGGCTTCAGCAGAGTTTTGAGTTAAGTAACCATTTTCCCATTTGCCTTTCTTCATTCCTCGTCCCACCATCTTCGTCTGTTTTTATTTGGTATTCTATCTCTTCTTTCTTTACCTTTCCATTTGTCATCCCACTCCCCGTTCATCCATCCCCGTGCAGGGAATCTGGAGTTGTATCCACGGCGTCCATATCGACATGAAGAAAAAGACAGACCTGGACTTCAGCCCCCAGGCCAACATGCTGAAGCTCATCAAGTCCGCCAAGCAGATGACCAACATGTCCAACCTGGGCAGCTCCCGCATGAACTCACCCAAGCGGGAGTTCATGCACTCTGCGGGGCCCATGATCATGGACATGATGGCCGAGAAGGGCAACTTCATCTACGCCGACAACCGCAGCTACGCACCGAAGGACGTGATTTACGGAGACACGGGGGACCTGCAGTCCTACATCTCCAACCGCCACAAGGACCACCTCAACAACTACATCTTCCAGGGGGGCCAGCACCCCCTGACCCTGAACGACGCCAATCCCAACTCGGTGGAAGTGGCGGTGAGCGCCGACGCGGCCCAGACCAACGCCAAGCCCCCCCGGACCCTGTGGAAGAAGTCGGTGGACACGCTGCGCACCGGGCCGCCGGGCGCCGCCCCGATGCCCGACATGCTGATGCCCGACCCGCGGATGTCCATGAAGACGCAGCGGTACCTCCCCGAGGACGCCGCCCACTCCGACATCTCGGACTGCTCCAGCCGGGCGGCCTCCTACAAGGACCCAGATAACAACAAGCACCTCAAGTCCAAGGACAACTTAAAAAAAAGATCGGTGACATCGAAATACCCCAGGGATTGCAGCGAGGTGGAGCTGTCCTACTTAAAGACTAAGCAGGTCGGTGCCGGCCCCAACCAAGCCGGTAGAGGAGGAGGAGGAGGAGGAGGAGGAGGAGGAGAGAAAATATACACCATCGACTCTGACCGAGAGCTCAGTCTGCACTCGGATCCCCTTCACTACCGCGAGAGCCGGGGCCTGGCCGCGGACGACCTGGACTACCCGGAGATGTACTCGGACCACAACGACAACTACAGGAAGTGCGACCAGCCAATCATACACCTCAACTCTTCCCCTCTTCACCACACAGACTCTGATCTCCTCCCAGACAACGTCTACCCCAAACATTACAACATGAAAGAGAAAAACCTTCCTATGTCCCCGCACGAGTCCAACGATCGCTACAAACAGACCCACTGTCGTTCCTGTTTGTCTAAAGTAACCCCCGGCTACCCGGGCGGACCGCCCTACACCCCCGCAGCCTCCACCTCCGCCGCCGCCAACACGCGCTCCCCTTACAACCGCTGCGAGGCCTGCCTGCACACGGCCAACCTCTACGACATCAGCGAGGATCAGCTGCTCGCCGACGCCCTGGTCAACCCCAGCATGCACCACCAGCAGCAGCAGCAGCAGCAGCAGCAGCAGCAGCAGCCGTTGGATGAGATGTTTGGGCTGTACTGGCCGCAGACGGACGGGCCCCACGTCCAGAAAAGAAACCGGCTGAGGCTGAGCCGCCAGCACTCCTTCGACAACATCATGCTGGAGAAGCCCAAGGACTCGGACCTGGGGCGCCCGGCGCGCAGCGTCAGCCTGAAGGAGAAGGACCGCTTCCTGGACTCGATGTCCGACACGCCCTACGCCAACCTCTTCAGCATGCGCCCCTACTCCGGCAGGCTGTTCGGCACCGGCTCCAAGTCCATGATGTTCAACCACAACCTGGAGGAGAGCAAGAGGAGCAAGTCCCTTTACCCGGAGCACGGCTCGGACAACCCTTTCATGAGCCACTCCCTGCGGGAGGAGCCCAGCAGCAGACTGATCCACGGCCGCAGCTCCTCTGATATTTACAAACAGCTGGCCGCCTCCTCGTCGGTCGCCGCCCTGGGAGTGGCGCCCCTCAAAACGCGCAACGACGCGAACAATCTGCGCTCCTCCGTCAAGTCCACGGCCTCATACTGCTCACGAGACGGACGGATAGCCAACGACATGTACAATGCAGAGCATGCAATGCCTTATTCTGCCAATAAGACTGGCGCTTACCCTGCAACGCGAGGCGTCCTAAACTCAGCCCAGTTCAGTAATAGACGGGTCTATAAGAAAATCCCCAGTCTGGAGTCAGACGTTTAGTCGAGGTGAAAAAAAAGGAACAAATGTTTGATCTCCTCCTACTTACTCTTCTCTGGGTTTGTATTATAGTTTATCTTATCCACTTAGGGTCGCAATAGCCACACAACTTTTTTTGTCCCTTCTTCTCTTCGACAACCTAATCTGAAAGAACTACACTTCTACTATTGCTACGTCTAAAACTACAAACACTCCTCTCTTTGCAGATGATATCATGGTTTTCGTTCATACTCTCATAATATCAATGAGTTGGCTGCATGGCTGGCATTCTTACATTAGGTTTCCTGGTAGGATGATAATCGATGGAGCGTTAGAGCATCAGCCTAGCTCTTTCATAATTAGAGGGACAACGAAATGTGAAGTCCCCTTAAAGGTGCAGAGAAGGCTTACTGAGTGTAAAGATATATATGTAAATATATATATATATATATATATATATATATATATATATATATAAATACTGCCAGAGGAGATGGAAACAAGAATGTGTTGTTGCAGGAGATCACAAAGGAAGTAGTCAAAGCAGGCAAGTGAAGTAACGAGGGAGGCGTGTGAACGAGTTTTCAGAGAGTCCTAAACATAGTGGTAGTGGAAGGAATGACCTCTCTCTCTCTCACGCCTAACCCCCCTGTTGCCTCGCAGGCAAGGGTGGGGAGGAAGGGCTGACAGGGGGAGGGGGGGGGGGGGAGGGTGTGTGTGATGTCCCGGCCAGACACTGCCTCCCGGGAGGTTTAGGGGCGTCACGGCCAGCTACACCAGACATCCTGCCTCGTGTTTCCCTGACAAATACGGCCACAGGATCTCCTGGCAGTAGAAGAGAAGTGTGTGTGTGAAGTGTGGGGGAGGGGGGGGGGGGGGGTTGTGGTAGACAATGGAGAGAGAATGAGGTGACATCACAGTGTGGTTTTGCACCTGTGTGGAACCAAGAAGTGGACTGGAGGAGTGTGTTTTGTAGGTGCTATATAATAATGAACCATGTTTACAGACTGACCGATAGAAAGACAGAACGACAACATGGCTGATGTTAGCGAACGTTTAGGCAACACAGGAATACCTAAAGAGAATCGATGGGCATTTCATCTGTGGCTTTGCACATAGAAATATAATAGCAAAGTATTGCTTTTTTATTCTATTAATGTATACTATTAATTAGGGACTCTGGCATTCAGATTCTCCTATTTAGGGATTTTAGTGTTTGCTTATTTGGTAGCAAAAGAATCATTAGTTAAAAAACCTTTTTTCCCACATTTGCTTTTGAAAAGCATAGGTTTCGAAAAAGATACAGTCAACAGTAGTAGGTTATTTTGCATGTGTTGAACTTTTTTTGGTAAAGAAAACGCACCCCCCTTGTACCCACACAAACACACAAACCCACACACATACACACACACACACACCACAGAGGCACTTAAACAAACACACACACTCTCATGGAAACATTTCACATGTTAATGAAAAGGGACTACGTTTTTTCGTGGATGGATACCCTGTGCAACGGATAAACAAAGTGAGCCCCGGGGCCTGTTCCCTGTGTGTAGTGATACCACGCGTCTCCACTCTGCTGCTAGGGAAGAGGGAGCGATGGCTCACGTTAAGAAAGTGTGCCAAATGGAGATGGAGGAGAAGCCAAGGGATGGAATGGCTACCGTCCATGTCAGAAGAGAGGAAGGAAACACTTGGGCTATTATGCTGTTTTGGTTTCGATTTTTTTGGTTTGTTTATTTCTCTTTTTCTAACTCTCCCTGCCACTGAGAAAACAAAACAGGGTACTACTGACTAACTGACACTTGCGCAGTTCTTTCCACAATTTCTCCCTTGCCCCTTTTCAACATTATACGCACATTACACTAGAGTGATGGCTTAGCTGTGTTTTGTTTAATTTTTATTATTGTATTTTTATTTTATGAATTAGCTGTGCGGTTGATCAGCACAGCAGTGAGCAGTGTAATTATCTAATTTATCGATTATTATTGAACAGCGATTATGTGGGACAGCCCAAAAGCAACGAGCCAGGGTTCTCTGAGAAATGTCTACAGACTAGTTTCGATGGATCCCTCGTTTACCTTCTGGACTGGTTTACTATTGGAAGGGGGGAGGGGGGGTGGGTGTGTTGAGGTGTATGGGAGGATGTGGGCTGGGACTTTATTGCTATGTGCTCACTCATCGGCCCATCGTGTGTTCATCTTTGTGTGCTGTGCGATCTATGTGTGCACTGCAGACCTTGGGTTAGATTCCTTACCTGTTGGTTTTGTTTAGGACCTTCCGGTTACCTCTCCTGTATGTTGGCTTTCCTTTTCCACTGAACCAAATAGACTTGCACATGAATCTGTGTCCACATGCATAAACACACTACAGACACACACGCACACACAAACACACAGAGTCAGACAAGGCACACACACTCACACACACACACACACACACACACACACACACACACAAACAGGCCACAAGCATGCGTTTTCATAGAACATTATACTGTACAGTCAAACAAAAAAGAACATTGTATAATTGTGTTGACTGACACAGTACATGATGATTTGTTGATAGGTTAATCGATTGGTTCGCCAAAGCCAAATTGTAACAAATCAAATACCTCAGGCTGGTTTTGGGGACGCTCCGATCGTAGCACCTCAACACAACACATGGCGGGATCTTCTGCTGGGGGCTGGCGGGTTACATATATATATACATAAAAAAAAGAGCAAAATGTTAAAATAAAAATGGTAGCCACCTCAGAGCAGTGAAAATCCTTCTCCCTGTTCGATGTTTACCAAGGTCCAAGGTCTTCCAGTGCAGTTCTCTGCCCAAGCTCAATGCAACACAGGTGTAAGACAGAGGACACACGTCGCCATTATGGCGTGAAAGCGTAAGATGGGTACTCTATAACTTATTCTGTCTCTCTCTCTCTCTCTCTCTCTCTCTCTCCCTCTCCCTCTCTCTCTTTCTAACCTTCTAAAGCTCTCTATGTTCGTTTTGGCTGGCAGGAACTGGGTTTTGCTGCTGGGTTTTTAGTTCCACTTCAATATGTCTTCGCCTGGCCTGTCTCTTGCACATCAAGACAACCACAGTCATATCTGCCTTTTTGTACATGGGGTGGGGAGGGACTCAATCATCGTCTCTCTCCGTCCTCTCTCGGCAATCTTTCTTCAAGCCGGCCTTCGTCTCAGCTCTCCCAGCGCTTACTGGAGAGCAACCATTCCAACCTTTATTATTATTGTGTTCTTTTCTGCATATTTATTATGATTATCATATGTATCTCCACGTGCTGCTTGTTTGACCTTACAAGTTAGCCATATGCACATGTAAAAAAAAGAAAAAAAGAAAGTATATCTATATATCAAAAAGCACCAGAACCCTTGCATTTTCATTGACTTTCATAATGCTTTGTTATACTCGTTCGACTTTTACAAGACTGCCATGTAAACTGACGCTATTTTATGTTCACGGAGAAAAGAAGATACACGAGATACAACACACACACACACACACACACGCCTAGTACATACACATCCTCGTTATGACAACCCTGCTCTTTTTAATGGCAAAATGTATTTTAATTAAATTTAATGATTAATAATGAGTAAATGGCATGCAATCATGTAACAAATTTACTGTTTTATGTTTGTCCTTTCTCTCTGTTTTTTTGGGTTTGTTATTTCTGTTATGATGTTATGATCACTAAATGCGTTGTAACCAGGTGTGAGTATATACATATTGACAGAAGAAAAAAAAATATCTTCGGAAACATGGTGATGGTGATGATGATGATGCTGTTTTTGGGGGGAGAAGGGTGAGGACTTGACCCGAGAGCGACTCTCTTGACTATCTTGGAGGACGGACCGCTATCAGGCCAATGGGCTCAGGGCTTGGCTCCTGTAAAGGTTGGACTTCCTCGCCCTTCCTCCAATGGCAGGTGAGATTCTAGTGTATCACCAGCTCGGCTTCTCTCTCCTCCCTCTCCTACGCCTGTCGTCCAGACTTCAGCTGTAAAGAAGAAACGCGAAAAAACAAAAGCAACCCTCTACTTTTTGAGTCTGCTATCCCTCCAAAGATATGAGACCTCTTTTCTTTATGGTTTGCTGTAAGAATAGAGCTTTTTTTTCTAAAGGGAAAAAATAACTAAAAACAAAACGACGTCCTCAAAGACTTTTAAGGAACTATTTTGAATATATTTAGAAACGACACCTGTATACATCGCTTGTAAATTCATACTGGAGTACATGATCATGGAGAATTATAAATGATAAAGAGTAAAAACAATATTTTTTGTGTGAATTTCACAGGAGCTCTTCTGTACAGTGGCACTGTTTTTCTCTCTCTGTAGAGCGACTAGAATAAACCTT
Organism: Lota lota; assembly: GCA_026745465.1. NCBI lineage: Eukaryota > Metazoa > Chordata > Actinopteri > Gadiformes > Lotidae > Lota > Lota lota. The sequence continues at coordinate 1,380,002 of JACYXH010000568.1, read as the reverse complement.
CACCATTCACAAGGTTTGCTGTTCTGTCCACATTCGCCTTGGATGCACTCCTTTTCAAGTTCAGCGATGGCTTCCTGTTCTATCCTTAAGATTCTCATATTAAAAATGCCATATTTGATCCGTTGCAGGTATTTTTGTTGCAAAAACCATTCAATGTGTTCACGTTAGGTATGCCCTCTTGCCCTCGTGCTAGGTTTTACTTTACATGATGGCACTGGGGTCCACGTATAATGGGTTTATAAGGATATATGAATATAATAATACAATGGACTCCCATGAAACAATACCTGCCAATCAGCAAAAAGGGCAACACAAGCATGTAGATGTGACAAAATGTGAATGATACTAAAGATTTCCGAGGTACATCCATACAACACATCTGAATAAGCAACTCACAGACTGTAAACATGTCATAGCACCTGTCTCCTATAAGACAGTGAGCCATAGGCAGGTGGGAGATGTCCCATTGGCCAGGGTTCAGGAACATATGTCTGCATATCACCGACCAACAATGCTGAACATATATTGTATGATCAAAATGAATTGTAATTTTACACTGTATATTTTCTAACAATGTATTTTTGGGATACGAAGGTACATGTTTTAGTCACAGGTCAAATTCAACAACATCCATTTGACTATTACACAATAACCCACAATCAGAGCAGAAAAGTAAATGCAAGAAAAGGTCATATAAGTATCATTCTTCCCAGCCTAAATGCTCATGTTTAATTTACATGAATTATATCTTCCTTAAAAAGGTTGAATAATAATTAAGTCTGCTTTGGCTCCTTGAGAACAATTTCAACTAATTAAACATTTTATTTCTCCGCTAACTGAAAATGTTCCAGACCCCTGCCCTAGGCCATAGACCATACTTCTCTAAAACCCTCCCCCCCCCCCCCCCCCCCATGTGATGGGGGGGAAATTCAACAATGCGTCATTTGTTATTTGTAAAACAGGAAATCATTGCATAGGGAGGGGTGAGAAAAAGGTTTTGCAATGAGAACACCTGATTGTAATATATTTCAAAGTGAGAAGAGGCACAGGCTTCGCAGGTTTAAGCTGCAGATGTTCAAAGGGTGAAAACAGCTTGGTTGAAGAACCAATATATAGCAATATAACTCCTTTGACGAATTTGACGTTATGTATCCAACACAATTATTAGCACAGAACATATGCTAATAGTACAAAACAAATATTAACATTAATGTTATACTGATAAGACTTTGCTTTACACATAGTAACTGGGTATTTACAATTTTGACACCCTTTTTTTTTACTCATCTGCTTTTTATAATTGCCAATGAAAATATGTTGATTTATCCACAAGGTCCATAGGGCTGGATTGTCTGAAAATCTTCAACCTAAACCCCTACATGTACGGAAGGAATGCCCGAAATACATAAACAATGTAATTTACTCCCATGTCAAAGGTATTCACATTCGTTTGTAGAGGCGTATCTGCTCATATGGAGTCACTTGAGACTGTCCTTATAATGGCTCCACAGACTGGTTATCTGTGAACCAGTGTAAGGGCCTTATTATTCTATAACTCATCCTTGTATTGGCCCAGCAGAAAGATTACCACAGCCTAGTGCTTCTATGGAAATGTCAGCAGAGAACTGCAGTTAAAAATCATTGTCTCGTGAACTCATTGATCGTACAACATTGTGTGTTTGTGCGTGTGCGTGTGTGTCTGTGTGTGTGTGTGTGCAGCAAAAAGCGCAATGAGAAGCCTTTTGGGTTCTGAATGCATTTACCATCTGCCACTATTCTGCTCGTCTTGCACCTCTCTCCCTGCTGTCTCTCCACACTATATCTGCCTGCTTTATTCCATCTGTTTGAGTTTATTTTAGATATTATTTCCTACCAATGCCATTTGCTCTCCACGTACCTTTCCGTTTTACCAACTCAAATAATTGTCTATGTTGTCACATTTTACCTAATTTGTTATTGTGTCTAAGGACATTTACTAGAAATACATTAGGGCTCGGTCTATGGATTCCAACAGCATTCAGGATTCAGGGTACTTTGTAGATGCCTTGCCTGCAGTCTGTATTCAGGATTCAGGGTACTATGAAGCTACATATCCTGCATTCTGGATTCTGGATTCAGGGTACTATGTAGATGCCTTGCCTGCAGTCTGTATTCAGGATTCAGGGAACTATGTAGCTACCTAGCCTGCAGTTTGTATTCAGGAATCAGGGTACTATGTAGCTACCTAGCCGGGAGTCTATTCAGGATTCAGGGTACTATGTAGCAATTTTGCCTGCAGTCTTCCTATGGCTCTCTCTAAAGGGAAAATCTGCAAGCATCAGTTATCAAGAGCGTCTACTCCCCACTTTCACTTATAAATGATGACATCATTTTTTGTACATTGTTTTCAATGTACTGTATTTTCATTTGAGCCCTGGGATAAGGAACACGTTCAGTATGGTTTCTGAGCATCCAAGTTGGTTGATTAAGCCTTTTCAATGACAAGAGTGCACAATCTGTTAT
>JACYXH010000568.1:1320000-1372500 GCA_026745465.1 Lota lota | reverse complement strand
GAATTGTGTGTGCGTGTGTGTTTGTGAGTGTGTGTGTGGGTGTGTGTGTGTTTTATGTAATCTGTCTTCTCAATGTCTCTCACTTGAGCATCAGTAATAAATTCAATTGGTTCCTTGGTCCCAACTAACACAAAACATTATGTGTTTGTGTGTGTGTGTGTGTGTTTCCTTTCCAGTTATAATAATGCAGTGGCAGCCTAATTCAACTCAAGGGAAATCTTGTTGAGAGAATAACAATAAATCTTTCCTTGTGAATGGCGTTTTCATAAGCAGAGTGTTGCGCATGTTTGATTTGTTTTTAAACTAAACACGTCATTAAACGTTTGCAATGTTTGGACTAAACTGGTTTAATTTTCAGTGTTATCTCAGTGACGCATACCTGTTGTGCACACTGCACGTACACACACACAACACAACACACACAGACACACATGCATAATCGCACACACTACACGCACAGACAAATACAACTACAGTTGGTTATGTTCTGCTCAGTGTACAACCTAACACTCCTAGCTCATATAATGTGAACAAAAATAAAATAAATAAACAAAAAAGGATTTTAGATATGAAATAGGTTTATTTCATAAAAAAACACACACACATACGTACAGTACATACACATACATATATATGTGTGTATTTATTTATTTATTTAAATGAAAGTGCATAACTGAACAACCTTTGTTTGGTGTAAACTGTTGGAGGGCAGTTCAAACTATAGTAAAAAAAAGAAACACCAGGACACAGGAATGGGTTTACTTTGTTGTATTTTGTCAGTTCATTTTTCTGTTGTTCTGCTGTTGATTCCTGATGCCAATTGTCATATCACGCAAAGGAACAAATTATTGAACACTTCAAAAGCCATGTGAAGCATAACAATCTATATAAATGAACTTTTCATGTTCCCAGATTTACTAAGCCTAGTACACAATTCCTCTCCTAGTCAGAACAGATGTAGCTGGCTGTGCTAAGCTAAGCTAAGTGCTAAGTGCTAAACTAAGCTAAGCTGGCTGTGTGTGGATGCAGTCTTCTTAAAGGTGCTGTGGTCACGTGTAGTTGAAGTGGAGACAAATTTGTCCTGCTTGCCCGCTGATTGGCTGTGGGGCCGGTAGTGCCCATGTCTGGCTGTAATATCCTAATATGACTTACAGTGTTAAAGCTTTACAGATTTAATTAACCTATGCACTGTTGTACAAGAAACCTAATCTCTCTCCTTCACTCTCCGTCTCCCTCGCTCTCTCCCCTTCACTCTCCCTCTCCCTCACTCTCTCCCCTTCACTCTCCCTCTCCCTGGCTTTCTCTCCTTCACCCTCCCTCTCTCTCCTCTCTCCTTCACTCTCTGTCTCTCTGACTCTCTGACTCTCTCTCCTTCACTCTCCCTCTCTCTCGCTCTCTCTCCTTCACTCTCCCTGGCTCTCTTGCTCTCTCCTTCACTCTCCCTCTCCCTCCTCTCCTTCACTCTCCCTCTCTCTGGCTCTCTCCTCACCTCTCTCTCTTGCATGCTACACACATACAACAGATGGAGTACTACTAGGTTTTCTGTAATGGATCAGAGAAACCATTGTTAAATTTAAATCACAGATACGGTTTCACACTTTGTGTTTTTTGGCATGTAGAGTAGCACTAAGAAATGATTCACTTGCACAACATTGTGCCATTCAAGTAAGGATTGCATGGAATAGAAGCATTTTGTTTTAACACGGATTTAACTGAGTATAATGTCAGACTGTAAACAGGCAAAATAACAATGAGATAACAAGATATGTAGGAGCCATATTTGCTTTATATCTAACAGCCATATTGGATAATCTCACTTTATTTATGTTTATATTGGAAAACACACTTTGAAAAGACTATAGGAATTCCAGGGATCTATATTTTGAAGTGACTAAAGGAAGTCGAGAGACTCTTATTTTGAAGGGCCATAGGAAACCGTAAAAGTAAAAAAAAAACGTAAAAAACATGTGCTTCTGTTTTGAAGATGCCTACAGGTTTTTGCCACTTTATTCTTTACACTTCACCACCTTAGTTTGATTAATTAAACTACAATTTGAAGGTTTGTTACATAGAAAAGCTATAGTTCATACAGGTCTGAACTCTTTAAAGAACTTTGAACATTTTGGGACTTAAACTCCTGTTAGTGGCCTGAAGATATGTCTCCTGCTCCCTGTTGTCGGCTGAAGCATCTACCTGCCCGCCTGACTACCACCTACATCCCCTGGATCATTAAGGTAAGGTGTTTTTCTCAAAGCAAAGCGTGTCAAGTGAACAACCTCTAAATAATTGAAAACGTTGGCAAATTAGCCACCACAAGATGTAGGACTATACCTCTGTGAACAGAATGTAGGGATGACTATTGGGGTTTGGAGAGAATGAAGAAAATAATGAATGATGACCATATCTATGAGCATGCTGTTCCCTGGTTACATTGACAGTTTAAAGTACAAATAAATAGCCTTCATGGGGTTTGAGGCTTCCTGTGTTCAATTTATATCCGGTGGTGAACTTATTAATTCTCCCATTTATTTCAATGTAGTTTTAAGTATAGTTCTAAATTGTTTGAATTGTATTGTTGACATGTTCAACGGGCAAAAGTACTGTGATCTCTGCTGTATTTCCCACATTACATCCTTGACCATGATGTGCTGGTTTGTCTCTGAATATCCGTTTGACCTGTTTTCAAAGCTAATCTTGCAGCTGGAGATGCAGAGAGGAGTGTGAAGAATTGGCATTTAGCAAAGTTGAATTCACATTTTTTAAATTAGAATTACACAAAAAAGCTGGTTAAACTTTAGAAACAAGTGGAATATGTTAAGTGGGATTCGGTCCGAAAAATGTTTAAAAACGATGATGAAATTCATAAAGAATAAAATGTGCAGTCAAGCTCTGCACATCATAAAGAAGGCGTGTGTGTGTGTGTGTGTGTGTGTGTGTGTGTGTGTGTGTGTGTGTGTGTGTGTGTGTGTGTGTGTGTGTGTGTGTGTGTGTGTGTGTGTGTGTGTGTGTGTGTGTGTGTGTGTGTGTGTGTGTGGGAGGGAGGAGAAGCCTGTGAGCACAATCAGCTAAACACACGATGACAGTCTAATTTGTGCACCTGACATCTGTGTATATGCCTGTGTTCTTGTTTGAAGCAGATTATGAACAGGGGGGGCGAACTGCAGATGTGCCTAATCCACATTCCATTAACTCCAAAGGGCTTGTGTTTCTTGAATTCATCAGGGTTGAGCTTTTTTTGTCATTAGTTTCTATATTTTGGTGAGTTGTTTTAAAAACTATATATTTTCATACAAAATATTGGAGTTGGGTGTCTATGGTTTTATGACTTCCAGATGACCTTATGGTCAACTACAAAATAATGGTGCCCATGCCATTTTGCCATATCTGCGATGGCTGTGGAGAGTGGAGGGTGACTGGAACTAGGGCCGTCGGTACAGTAAACATGCCCAGCAGCCTGAGGGACATTGGCTATTGTTGTAGTTTAACCCCATTTCCCATCCTGCAGCCCAGGAGGTAAGGATGAGAGACTCCAGTGACTGAGTTTCACAGCGGAACTTGAGAATAGTCTTCAAGGCTAGGAGGTTGAGTTCTACATAGTGATGGGTGGTTCCTGAACAAGTCAGCTCTGATTCCCCTTTTATAATTGGTTCGGAAGCCGAAAAGTTGGTTAGCAAAGGGAACCAAAAAAGAGCAGGTTTTCCTTTACCTGAAGTGCAAACCATGACGACATCAGTGGACGTGTCATATTCTACAGGATGGAAAGAGGATGGGCTACACTACTGTTTACTTCAGGTGTGCATTGTGCAACGTCCTCCGTTGATGACAAATCCTTGTCATCATAAAAAAAAAGAATATATATATATATATTATATAGCAGTAGTGCTGGAAAGTCAGTGGCTGGGTATGGCACTTGGTTTTCACAAGAATTTCCACATTAAACTGTTACAAGAAATTGTGTACTGTAAATTTGACTGATATAAGCCACATGACATTTCGTGGAACAAAGACACAACTATTATAAAATTCATCATCAGATTATATCAATGGCACTAAACATAAATAACCAATATTAATGCATTGTGTCGAGGAAAACATTAATAAACAAAGAGCCTTTTGGGAGCCGAAAGAGCCGACTCTTATTGGTTTGCTGAGCCAAATAATCTGACTCGCTGAAAAGAGCCAGAATGCTCATCGGTAGTTCTAGATGAACCTTGCAGACACGCCTCTACCTACAGGGGGCGACGCCTTGGGTTTTCCTGGGTGAGGTCACGCATTAAGCCGCATAGTGATTAAGCTAATCGTTGTTTACACGCTGATAACTTGGACAACTGTTGTTTCCATGCTGATTCATTCTTTATGAAACATTGTCCTTGTAGGAGTATTTTTCCTTCAAAGGCATGTGTAACTCATACATTTGAGCACATTCAGTTGTCCAGAAAGCTGACAGCTTTCACGCACCGTATGTGGTCCACAAAGGTTTTATGTGATGTGGTAAATTCTTGCACTTAATGGTGAAATGTGAGTAGGCGGTATTGAGGTTTCTTACAGTAAATACGCTTTGTTTGTGAAATAACATTTACACTGACGATTTGTCATTGTACAATCTTTTTCTTTACAGTCTGATTTGTATTATTATAGTACTAATATTATAATAATACAAATTATTATTTATTATATTATTTTAATCCTCTGATATGATAGTTTAATATTTCCTTCCTGGCAACGTTGATCGACCCTTTTGCTGAAGATGGCCTCCTCTGGTTAAAACATTGGCCAATCTGGCAGTTTGCTGATTGTGTGTGAGTGTGTGTGTGGTTGATGGCTGGTTTAAGCAGCCTCACCTGGCCAAAGTCAGACTGATTAGGCTATGGGGCCGGGTGAGGCTGTATACCTGTGGTGCATTTACCAATCATGTACACAGGATAAACCAACCATCACCAGCCACACTCAGGATAGCTCTGACATGCCAGTAATATACAACTGCTCTGACTGTGACAATTCAACTCTAAAATAAACCGGTTTAAAGATCTTCACCCTGTGTTCTAGTTGTCGGCGGAGCCCAGTATAGCCACCTAGGCGGCTTGTAGCAGGGTCAACTGCTACACCGATTTACAACCACAGCTCCTACATGCATAGTACTTGTCTGAGGAGTTTACAAAGCAATACCCGGGGAGGGGGTTCCTGTCATTGTAATCGTCAGGCTGGAGAATGCTGAGTCAAGCTCCAAATGACTGATCTGAAAGTAGTAAAAATCAGTCATAGATGGGTCACACCTCCAACCAGAACCATTAATTAATTAACCATTAATCATCACGGCAATAAACAAAACCCAATCAGCAATGTGGGTATGATATTCATTGGAAAGGCAAGAGCTGATGCAGACACTCTTAAGCCTGGTGTCAGACGGGAAGAACCAGCCCAGTAGCAGTAAAAGCTTTCAATCTGCTGTAAGTATCATTGGCGATGACAAGGGCACCCTTGAAAATGCATAGGACAAGGTATTCATTAAAACAATTTTAATTGATAATGCTATCCACAAAAACGACAGCACAGCGATTGCTGCTTGTTGTTAGATTCACAGGCAAGAGGATAAACGTATTAACCAAAGGTTAATTTCCCTGGGCCTACTGGTTGCCATAGCAATGTGAGAGAATGACCCCCTATAGGATGATGAAAGAGCTGCGAGAGGAGAACTTGACTCTACAGTGGCCTTGCATGCAGACTTCCACAGTGAAATCAAGCTGCATCGAGGCAATTAAGCAAGAAACTAGCATTGATTCTACATCACTCAGTTTGCCCACGTTTCTTTTTGTTGTTGAATGAATGATGAGAAACTGTAGGCACCAACCATCTAAGCAGTCTTAACGACCAGCACAGACACAGAGGGTAAGGGTGCTTGCACACACAAATTCTCACCAACCATGTTTTCTACTGTATGCTCAGACTCACCTAGCGTTGGACCTCCATGTGGCTACAATGGAGATCCAGGTGCCAATGCCCCAAGAAACACCATCAAACGGCAACACCGGGCCAGCCTTCCGTCCCCGTTGTTGGCTGGTGGATGTCGGCTATTGGCAGATGCAGTATTTTGCCGGCGACCATGTCGACTCAACGTTTGCCAACTACGGACAAAATTATATAGTTTGGTGTTGGGGGGTTTGGCGTTCTAGAATAGTTTCTAGTATAGTCCAATCATTACCATGACCGGAAATGAAGGCAACATCTCGCCAACGATGTTTCCTACTGCAAGCTCAGCCTCACCTGGTGTTGGACCGCCATGTGGCCACAATGGAGATCCAGGTGCTAATGCACCACCTATGGCAGTCGGTATAAAGGCAATTGAACGTGACCTTATAATTCTCTATTCAACTCCATAAGGGACTCCACAAATCATGGCGGGGGGGAGGGGTTCTGTGTTGTGCCTGCAGGTCATTTATTGTTGCGGTCTTTGAGCCAAGCTGATCTTAGCGGGTGCGCAAGAGGAAGACATGCCAGCTCTTAGTTCTGCCGGCACACCTTCAGGTCTCCTCCCACCGGGGTTTCTCTCACACACAGCGCCTCCTTGCTTTTTGTCTCTCTCTCTCTTTTGTTCAGTCTTTTGTTCTTTATTATTTCTTTGTTTTATTTTGTTGATTTGTTCTTTCGTTCTAACTTTCTTTCTTTGTTTTTCATTCTTTCAAATTTGATGAATAATATTCATGTAAAAAAACTTAAAAACGTAAAAAGGGCTGAAACCTTAGCAACCTTTCGGACAAAAAAGGCAGCTTCTTAGACTTGTAGATAGTGGATTGACGGTCCGTCTGTTGACGTCTTTTAGAGAAGTGTTATTACAGCGTGAAGCAAAAACTAAGAGTACTCAAGTGTGATATAACCAGAAAAGCCATCAGCCACTATAAGCTACTCTAAGCCACTATAAGCCACAAAGGGTGTTTTTATTTTATAATATTGATGTAAGAAGCAACTTAAGGCAAACAAGCAGATGCGTGTTTACGTGTATAACCCCCGTTGTTGATACCAGTTCATGTTGAGGTTAAAATAGCTTAAGCCAGAGGTTCTAGGGCCTTGTCAAGGAGGCTTAATGGAAAACACAGCCTATGTTAGGTTCCTAGGATCCCCCGAGAGTTTGTTAATGGTAATTGTCCTGCACTCATTGTCCTTGGCTCCTCGTCAGCCAAATATAATTGTAAGAACACTGATGCTGCTAGCATGCTAAAGCCACAAACGGGTTTGTTGATCATGGCTATTCAATGTCTTCCAAAGTGTGTGTGTGTGTGTGTGTGTGTGTGTGTGTGTGTGTGTGTGTGTGTGTGTGTGTGTGTGTGTGTGTGTGTGTGTGTGTGTGTGTGTGTGTGTGTGTGTGTGTGTGTGTGTGTGTGTGTGTGTGTGTGTGTGTGTGTGTTAATGTGTACCCTATGTGCGTGGGTGCTCATAATTGATGAAAGGCATTCTGCTTAGTGACTTTATACCAGAGGGAGACTCAGGTGTTAATTGGCATGGTTTGTATGTGCGTTTTAATGTCCGGTTGGTAGTGCATGTCCACACACACGCACACACACACACAAATAAATGATAGAGAGAGAGAGAGAGAGAGAGAGAGAGAGAGAGAGAGAGAGAGAGAGAGAGAGAGAGAGAGAGAGAGAGAGAGAGAGAGAGAGAGAGAGAGAGAGAGAGAGAGAGAGAGAGAGAGAGAGAGAGAGAGAGAGAGAGAGAGAGAGAGAGAGAGAGAGAGAGAGAGAGAGAAGAGAGAGAGAGAGAGAGAGAGAGAGAGAGAGAGAGAGAGAGAGAGAGAGAGAGAGAGAGAGAGAGAGAGAGAGAGAGAGAGAGAGAGAGAGGGAGAGAGGAAATAGGGTCATCTCATCTTCGGCTAAACCTTATTAGAGTTGTTAAGCTATAACACAATATAGAGACACACACACACAGACACAGACATACAGATCATTTAACTTTGTTCATACCAACAGCGTTGGCACATGGTAGGTAGGTTCCATATAGAGTTGGGTAGTCCCACTCATTTTGTTGACTTTAGTGCTGCATTTTCAAAATAGAGGAGTCTATGGTCAAAATTTATATTTTTCTTCTATTGGGCAGCTACACATTCAAGCAACACAAGGTATGGTTTGTCACATTTTTTGTTCATTCTAAAACTGGTAGTTTGAAATGTAGCAAATGCCATCGCTAAACTGTGACTGGTAAATAAATGTCTCCCGCTCTCTGCTACCACATGCAACATGTTGGTGTTTCTGACATGTATTATGCGAGACGAGATGTAGTGCACTGAGCGGTTTTTATTACTTTTTCTGTTTTACGACTAACTTTCTTGTCTTGTAAAATTATCTTTTGATTGACAAACGTGTGATTCTTGGCATGATTCAAACGGTATCAAACAGTTTGCCACTCGCTGTTAACTACAGTACATACTTTTTTTTTCCAAAATATAGTCCCATTGGGGACAGCGGAAGGGGAGGGACTTAGGCTCTAGTATTTAAAGGCCACTGAGCGGGAACCTGTACGATCGCCAAGGTTTCTGGGTAAATTCTGGGTTTTTTCTCGAAATGCGGTTAATGAATGTAACAAATAATTCACTTTGTATCACATATAATAACTGCAACGTTATTAATTATAGCCTCATAAAAGATGACTGAGAATTTCCGTTATGGGTAAACTAACGCCTTCCGGCAAGACATCCAGGGCAACCTAGCGAAAGGACGGGGCGTGACTACCCAGCTCTAGGGTCTATACATTTCAGGTGTGTGTGTGTGTGTGTGTGTGTGTGTGTGTGTGTGTGTGTGTGTGTGTGTGTGTGTGTGTGTGTGTGTGTGTGTGTGTGTGTGTGTGTGTGTGTGTGTGTGTGTGTGTGTGTGTGTGTGTGTGTGTGTGTGTGTGTGTGTGTGTGTGTGTGTGTGTGTGTGTGTGTGTGTGATTATAGGATTTTGATATTCCCTGTTGAACTGTTCTAGTTAACGATAAGATGGGGGGGGGGGGGGGGGGGGGGCATGATGGAAGTGGTGTGTGTGTGTGTGTGTGTGTGTGTCATCATTGCTGACTAAAGCAGCAGTGATATAGAGTTATGTGGTTGGAGGTAGGAAGGGAAACCTATTTGGGTATATGGGACAGACCTCTCCCTTGGCTCCTGGGCAACCCACAAAAGGACACCTACACACACACTGCACAAATACAGGCCACTGTCTTACCACAGGTTGGTACTTTTTTCTCTCCTTGCCCCAGATGGCGGTTGGGGGGGGGGGGGGGGGGGGGGGGGGAGAGAGGGAGAGGTGACACAATACTGGCGGAACATGACATGCAGTCTTGTTTCCCCGTGGGTCTTCTCAGTGTGTTTGGTGCCTTGCTTCTCATGGTACACGTTGCATTTTCATCACCTTTCATCGCCCTGACAAACCTGCACACACACAGTTTGGTCTTTGCCCTTGCTGCAGATTCCATTACCTTTTGTTATGTGTGGCTCTCGTTTTCTCTCTGAAACACACACACACACACACACACACACACACACACACACACACACACACACACACACACACACACACACACACACACACACACACACACACACACACAGCTTCAAGAGGAGTTGTTGCTAGCCCAGTTGAGAACGCATAGCCAGGCTACGCCAGCCTTGTTATATAACTGCGTCACACTCTCTATATAACTCTGGCAGCAGTAATACCTCTGGGTCTCTACATATTGTCTCTTTCATGGTGCGTCTGTGTGTGTTCCTGCACAGGGATAGGCCCAAAGATGGTCACTTACTAGATGGGTATCAAGGTTATAGGAAGCCTCCTAATAAGGAAGCTTCCTAGATAGGTATCAAGGTTATAGGAAACTTCAGGTATCAAGACTAGAGTAAACCTCATTGTAAGGAAGCTTCCTAGATAGGTGTCAAGGTTATAGGAAGCCTCTTAGTAAGGAAGCTTCCTTGATAGGTATCAAGGTTAAAGGAAGCCTCCTATTAAGGAAGCTTCCTAGATAGGTATCATGGTTAGTGCATGCCTCCTAGTAACGCAGGTTCCTACATGGGTATCAAGGTTATAGGAAGCCTAATGGCAATTAGGACACATCCATATGCAAGTTAATTAAGGGGATGGTGAGGCATCCAACATGTTTCAGTTTGTTTGTTTGGCTCTTAAGAAAAGCACTGAAACCAGTAGGAGGGGAAGTAACACTTATGGGCATATGATAATTCTCTGGCAGAGCATGTTCAATTTAAACAAGGGTTGAAGAGCACATAAACAGAGCATAAAACAGATAAAACAGCATGTGTTAAAAAAAAAATACAAACACAGTGCAAACAATCCAAAGTGTCAGGGTTGAGGCTTACATATACAAACAATGCTGGTCACACATGAGAAAAGTGGTCTCCAACTAGTGTGTTGAAATCCTCACTCTAACGTCCTGAGTAATTTCTAAAGAGCTATCTTGTGGATATATTTGGATCCTCCTCCGCCAGCACTCCGTTGTTCACAATAAATCCTTCCATTGTACTGGGGCATTTCAAATCCAATGGTAGAATTCCATTCTGTTCATGTTTCAAACAATGGAAGATGTGGGCCCTAGGTGAGACACAGCTTCTGGAATTATTGACTATGAACATTCTATTCTGATTAGAGAAATTGCCAGAAAGAAATCGGACTAACATATTTATTTTGTACTATTGTGTCCTAAAATGTGTATATTGTTGAAGTGAAAGGCATATCTCTTCATCGTCTATATTATTGTTGAGGTAATTGAAAAATGCATTCTACAATTAATATTGTGGCATAGATGAATATGCCAGTGGCGAGCGGTACATATAAGCTATGAATGTGGCGTATGCCCAGGTGTTTTGAGAAACAACACAAGTATATTTGTGTTAATTTTCAAAGTTTATTTTACTGAACATTATTTGTGTTAAAACACAATGCGTTTTCAACGCAGAAGTAGGAAAAACCAATGCGTATGCTATTTTTGCACTGACATTGCACAGCATATAGATTAGCAAACTAAAAATGTACATTCACGAGTGGGTTGTAGTCGCGGGTTGGGTGAATGTGTGGCATATTTTCATTGTTAATTAGCGTCTGTTAGTTTAATAGCCGAAATTTGGCACGGCCGATCACTAGTCCGTGTTGGTCGGGGGTGGCGGGGTCTCATCAGCATGCCTCGCTTCAAAAGTCCCCGCTTGCCACTGATGTTTACAAGAGGAAGATGGCGATAAGCACTGCAGCACAGAGCACCAGGTGACACACTTTGGTCAGTCATAAATGTGCTACATTCCGCCGCCCTCGTAATGGGCAGCCTTGAGCCGTTGCCAGATGGACAGTCCGGGACTGGTCGTCGTTAAGCTACGTATCAGATCCTTCCTAGAGGTTTAGCTGATGTCCATGACTGCCCGTTTGTCCTCAATCTATACAAACATTGGAACAACAGTAGCTCTAGTATTTCCCCCCTTTTGTTTTATCTTCCTCCCCTTGGGACGCTTTTTACCTTCAATTTACCTTTAGCGAAGTTGCAACTTTGTAGACAGCAGTAAATGTTGCTTTTATTGAGTTTCACACCATTTTTCTTTGACGATTACTTTAATGGTGTTGATGACACCATTGCTGGAACTTGACAGCCTCTGAAGTTGGGTGTGACTGTGAGTGTTTGCAGGAAGTGTCACCTTGTAACTGTTCACCACTGGCGTTGTTGCTTTTTCAACTTGTCCACATCTTTAGGCCTCAACTCCAGTCTCAAGGCTTTTACACTCCGGTAATCTAGGAGGGCCCGCCGACCCTCCCTGTAAGAGGGCTCTGTTATTACACAGTAGGAACAAAGGGAATTATTCATTTGACTCAAAAAGTGCTCTGAAGTTCTTTCTCTGCTCCAGGGGTTCAGCGTCGGGAGTGGTGGTGGAACACGTGGACGTCCTCTACGATTTGGATCTCAGATAGATGTGCTATCAGCTTGTCACCCTTTGTTTACTCTGTCCTTACCTCATGCAATCACACGCTGACGTGTAAACAAGTACAACACGCATCACAATTATCTTCTAGTCAACTTCTACCTCTGTCAAGGGCAAAGCAAGTCAGCATGGCTTTTCACCATAGCCATTCGGCTCGTGTGTGTGTGTGTGTGTGTGTGTGTGTGTGTGTGTGTGTGTGTGTGTGTGTGTGTGTGTGTGTGTGTGTGTGTGTGTGTGTGTGTGTGTGTGTGTGTGTGTGTGTGTGTGTGTGTGTGTGTGTGTGTGTGTGTGTGTGTGTGTGTGTGTGTGTGTGTGTGTGTGTGTGTGTGAGTGACCCTGCCTGCAGGACTATGTCTAAAGGTATCTTCGTCTTATGTGACGCCCCCACTCCTAAGTAGACCAAGCAGATGCATCTCATCTGGCCTCCGAGGGGCAAGATGATTACACGTGTCAGAGTCATGAGTGTATATATGGTGTAGAATTATCACAAATGATGCTTCTTCCATGTTGCTTTTTAATGTGACCAGCAGCAATGTCTTTAGGACTAATGCTGTTTGACAACGCAGTCTGCTTTTTGGCTTTGCCCTCAAGTCCAACACTGTTTAATTTCTAAATTAAATGTTTGACTCATTTTATCTTTAGACAGATTAATTGCAATTACTATTAATAAATTGTAAATTAGAATTTATTTATTTTCCATTCATTTTACATATTGTACTGTTATGTACTCTTTTCATATAACTTTGTCTGTTCAATCATCAGCCACTCATTGCCCTCCATCTTGACTGGGGAGGCGGGGTCTGGAATGAGCCCTCCTTCCTGTACCTTCTCAAAATGTCTACCTTTTCCCTCCATGTTCCAGGCAGTGTGTCCTTGCCTGCCCTAATGGGGGTTTAGGGTCAAGGGGTGTTGTCAAATGTGGGCCTGTGAAGTCCCCTGATACCGGTACTGTGACGCAGGCCTAAATCAACTGTCTGGAAAGAAATGGATGTGTTTGTCCATTGTTAACACGTCAATGCTTAACGTCTTAAGTAATCTAGACAGAGATGAATAATCAGCTGCTGTTATAAAAAATCACACTATAACTTTTATCTTCATCATTCGTCCCATTTCGTACTACATGCTTGAATGTGAATCATCAGCCGTGTTCAGTCAATGAAACGTTGCCTTGGTAGCGATTTACAATGACTGCCGTACAATCCACTCCATGCTCTCAATCTGTCTTCTATTAGCGGTAACTGCTCCGTAATGGGGATGAGCTCTCCACATGTACTTCAGCAACACGGGTGACTAAGAGATCAGTGCCACCATTCAAATTAAATGTAAAAAAAATCCCGCTATTCAGCGGTTTTGTTCTTCACATTTGTGCGGGTCAAGTGTTAGCGGTGCTGTGGGTACGTTCACAAATCTAATCGGTACCAACGCTGTCGTGTCATTTCCCAAATAGGCCTATACTCCTACAGAACGTCTACTGGCTGATCTGAACAGCAGCGCACTGTAGACCAGCCTAGTATCCAGTATACATCACTAGACTTTACCCAACCGTTTCATAACAGATGTCTGTATTCATGCACACATCAGTGGTCCACGCCCATGGGAAAGCTAAGCATATGTCCAGGGTGGACGGCTGGCTCCTGAACGCTGGGTCAAGTGCAATACTTACTAACAGCTAACAGCACTAAAATAGGACAACCACCAAAACACAAGGCTGGATTTATCACCACTCCCAACAACAACGACCACAACGACAACAAAATCTGTACTTTATGAACAATTTAATCTAGTCGCCGCGGCCTTCCCCACAAATCAGAAAGTGTCAAGATTTATTTCCACACTGTTCCGGAGAAGAAGAGATGAGAGAGCCCAGCCTGGCTATCGAAACAGTGGGGGACATAATCACCAAAAGCCGGCCAGTGGAGACATAAGGTTCCCCGGCCGGCCCCGCAGGCTGTTCCCCAACCAAGGTCACGTGCAGTCAGCACTCGTCTCTGGAGGAAAATACCAACATAAAATGAATTTCAGAGAAGGAGATGAGGCAGAGGGAGTGAGGGGTAAGCGGGTGGAAAATAGAACTGTGGGACCGTGTGTGTGTGTGTGTGTGTGTGTGTGTGTGTGTGTGTGTGTGTGTGTGTGTGTGTGTGTGTGTGTGTGTGTGTGTGTGTGTGTGTGTGTGTGTGTGTGTGTGTGTGTGTGTGTGTGTGTGTGTGGGCCTGTGAATGCTGGCTGATTGCAGCTTTATTTCATTCATCTGTCATTGGTTTCTCTTGGGCTGCTGTTGCCAATGCATGGCTTCCATCACATCACACACCTGTTCCATTTCTTTCATCCCCTCCACCTGTTTGTCCTCTTGGCTCACATGCTCAGCTGCTTCCTGTTTTGTTATTTGGGGAATCAAAAATCTCTCTCTCTCTCTCTCTCTGGCTCTCACTTCATGTTGCTCTCTCTGTCTCTCTCTCACTCGCTCTGTCTCTCTCTCTCCCCCCTCTCACTCTCCCCCGATGGTGATGGGAGTTACTACATGTCAAAATGCCACTTACAGTTTCTCATCCTACCCTAAATGACAACATACTAAGTTCATACTTAAATGTAACCTTTTCTTGGTTTAAGCTCAGCATACATATATTCACATGTTTTACTCAACTTTATGACCACAAATACATAATGAACATTAATATAACCATTTAAACGTGTGTGTGTGTGTGTGTGTGTGTGTGTGTGTGTGTGTGTGTGTGTGTGTGTGTGTGTGTGTGTGTGTGTGTGTGTGTGTGTGTGTGTGTGTGTGTGTGTGTGTGTGTGTGTCAAGAACAGGTAATTATCCGCGCACTGGTCGTCCGCCGGCTGTGTTTCACTCTCAATGGGCAGTGGAAGCATTTTGGGACGATGACCGTTTAGTTATAATATTAGGACTTTTACGTGGTCTCTCCGTGAAATCTTCCTCTTTTCACTTTCTTTTTAACGTTGACCTTGAAAAACCACTTGGCTGTAAGTGCGGAGAACATTTGAGATAAACGAGTGGAGCATGGTGGATTCCGGTTCTGTTAAAGTATTACGGATTGGGGCGAAAACATTATTGTTACAAAGTTTTCCTTTTTCATTTTGGTTACGCATCTGTTCCAGGGTGACTGAACCTGGCGATGTATGGTTCTTAAGTTTGGAAGTTGTTTATTGGTGTTGTTTTCAATGTACAAACTTTTTAATTAAAGCCAGTGATTGATAGTCAATATGAATCATTTTTCTTTCCAATTGTTGTTGGCATGTGGGTAAAACTAAATTAATTGGCACATTTGTTGTGCTACGAGATGCTGCCCATACTCTGATATTTAGAAATGTTTATGTCTTGTCTTTACTGGTTGGTGTGGTCAATAACGTTTTGGAGGAAAAAAAGGTGGCTTGCAGTAATGGATGATTATAATTCATGTATTTATTTATATATATATATATATATATATATATTGGCTCACATCGCCTCCATATACATACACACGTTAGACGAATGCTTAACATGCAGCAATGGGCTAGGAGAAGGCAGCACTTGGTGGTGAAGAATCTTTTCTGTGGGACAGTGAGGGGACTTAGGCCCAATGGTTCGCAACCGAGACATCGGGAGTTGGCAATGCATGCACTCGTGTTTACCAGACATGTCTAAGATCATGTCTAGGCACAGAGCCAGTGGCTACAGTATTTCATTGATAATGAGAGTTGATGAGTAAATAAAAGGTAAATACATAGTGTGTGTGTGTGTGTGTGTGTGTGTGTGTGTGTGTGTGTGTGTGTGTGTGTGTGTGTGTGTGTGTGTGTGTGTGTGTGTGTGTGTGTGTGTGTGTGTGCACTTGCTTATCAACTCCAATAAGGTTCAGCGGTAGATGAGATTACCTTATTTCACCTGCCCTTCTCTCTCTCTCTCGCCAGCGCTATTTCATGCTCGCTCTCGTTCTTGCTCTCTCTCTCTCTCTGAGTGCAAAGCGCTTACATGGGTCTTCTGCGATACCAGAGTTTTGCTGTCATCACTTAGCTAACACTTTGCTCCTGTGCTGAATTTTTCATTAGAGACACATTTCCTGTGGACATACCTACCCCCCCCCCCCCCCTCACCTCCCTCCTAAAATAACTGCTTTAACTAATGCTGGCAAGCGTGTGTGTCTGTCAGCCTGTGTGCATTCAACACTTCTGCTGCTAAGTGTTCAACATTGGGGCTCAAGGGGCATGGGCTGTCCAACTGTGTCCGTTTTCGGTTAGAGAATGAAAACCATACAGATGACGTGTGTGTGTGTGTGTGTGTGTGTGTGTGTGTGTGTGTGTGTGTGTGTGTGTGTGTGTGTGTGTGTGTGTGTGTGTGTGTGTGTGTGTGTGTGTGTGTGTGTGTGTGTGATGACATTGAATAACTCTTGAAGGCAGGCATGGGTGAAGGCTTGGTTAAATATCGGGGTCGGCTGCTCTCAAACTCACTTTGCTCTCCTTCTCTTTGTTTTATTTCTCCCCGTTTCTTTGTCTTCTCTCTCTTTCCCTGTGTGTGTGTGTGTGTGTGTCTCCCTCTCTCTCTCCTTCCCTGTGTCTCTCTCTCTTGCCTTGATTCCTCCTAGCTCACATAATGAGGTGATGTATAAAAGTGGAATGGCGGGAGGCAAATGTTTCCTTCGATGAGGACAATCCGCCATTACATTTAGTTCATCTTGCTCTCGTCCCTGTACTCTCTTTGTTCTCTCTTGCTACCTCTCTCATTCTTTCACTCTCTCACACACACACACAGACAGACAGTCAGTCAGTCAGTCAGTCAGTCAGTCAGTCAGTCAGTCAGTCAGTCAGTCAGTCAGTCACTCACTCACTCTTTCTCACTCACTCACTCACTCACTCTTTCTCACTCACTCACTCACTCACTCACTCACTCACTCACTCACTCTTTCTCACTCACTCACTCACTCACTCTTTCTCACTCACACACACACTCGTTCTCTCGCTCATTGTACTCTTTCAAGCAGTGGAGCTTTTTACGACACCATAACAATACCAGGCGTTTATGTACTAAGTGTGTGTGTGTGTGTGTGTGTTGAGTTACCCTCCATTTTGTCCCACCACACTTTTGAACATCACGTTGCTGGAGCACCTCCGCCCTTCAATGTTCCTCCTCAGTCCCTCCCCTCCCCCACCATAAAAAGCCTCCCCCACCTTGATTGCCTCTCCTCCTCTTTCTCTTATTTATTTCACTCTTTATCTCCACTTTTCGTTGTCCTCATATATCCCCCCCCCCCCCCCCCCCCTCCTTGCATCGGACCTGTCCCCTTCTTCAACCCCCCTCTGTAGCTCTTCATTTACCTTTAGTCATCCGTCTGCTCCGGTGTTCTGTTGCGTTCTCAAAAATTCCCCATGCCTCGTTCCTTCCCTTCCGCTGCAAGTAGGGACCGAGGTCTGGCCATCCTGTCTCTATTACGTCTTCTTCCTGGCTCTTCCCTTGTCAGGAGCCCACTCCCTAATTATTCCTCCCCCATTCCTTTCCTTTCCTTCTCTCTCCCCCCTCTTTCTCTCTCTCTCTGTCCCCCTCTCTCGCTCTCTCTCTCTCTCTCTCGCTCTCGCTCTCGCTCTCGCTCTCGCTCTCTCTCGCTCTCATCAGATGTATGATCCATGACTCAGGCATTAATATTTCAACACCACCAAATATAATTTTGTGGGAGGAGAGAAAATGAGGTGGGGTGGGGGGGGGGGGGGGGGGGTAGTGCGGTTTTCGGAGCCAAGTACGGTGGCCTCATATTTTGTACATTTATGTACGTGTGTGTAGATTGAATATTAATAATTACATTTTCCGTAGTGACTGTGAAATTGAAAGGGCCCACTCGTCTTCCTTGCTCATTTCTTCGTGAATCACTTGCAATAAATGGTTCTTAGCTTCATTCTCCCTCAGTGAGACAGCCCCCCTAGGCTGTACACTAATGAAGGACATGTCTATTTTGATGCTCAGAACTACAACTGTGATTGTCTCAGGAGTGATGTTGTGTGAAAGAAATATGAAAGATGAGCCTTAATTAATTGCAAGCCTCTTCATTCCTCTTTCATGACATCCTCATCCAAAATTGTCAACGTTTTAAAGAGTCCAGGTGTGTTTTCAACATAAGAGAAAATTGATATACTGGTGGTGTATATGAACGATGTACCGATGGTGTGTAAAGATGAGTGATATACTGGAGTTATGTAGAGAAGAGTGATATGCTGGTGGTGTGTAAAGAAGAGTAAAATACTGGCAATATAAAGAGTGATATACTGGTGGTATGTAGAAAAGAGTGATACACTAGTGGTATAAAGAAGATTGATGTACTAGTGGTATATAAAGAAGAGTGATATTCTGGTGATATCTAAAGTGATATACCCATTGTATATAAAAAGGAGTGATATACTTGTGTTATGTAGATAAGAGTGATGAACACGTGTTTTCTTGGTATTGTGAGCTTCATGGCTGACTGACAGTCCTCCTCTGGTGTGCTCCACTGTATACATACATATACCATTATTTAAAATGCTCACAGAAGCCTGAGTGTACTTGTTCTTCTTCCTGCAGCAGACAGCGGCTGATGTTTTACCAATCCACTTGCAAAACCTCATCTCCTTCAGTTGTACAAAAAGTCTGTCAAAAACGGTCAAACATCTGCATCCCCCCCCCCCCCATATGTGTCCCTTTGAGTTACGTGTGGACCAGCTGCAAAATGTATTCTCGATATATATTTTTGTTTCTACAAATGGTCCCACAGAATAAAGAATTATGCTGGTTCTGAAGTTCTGCTATAAAACCGTAGGACTGCTGGGTCAAAGGTTCTGCTATGACACAGTAGGACTGCTGGGTCAAAGGTTCTTCTGTAAAATAGAAGGACTGCTGGATCATAATTTCTGCTTTAACACAGTAGGACTACTGGTTCAGAAGTTCTGCTATAACACAGTAGGACTGCTGGATCAGAAGTTCTGCTATAACACAGTAGGACTGCTGGATCAAGAAGTTCTGCTATAACATAGTAAGACTGTTGGATCCCAAATCACGACAGACCAGATGACACACACACACAGCAGCTGAACAAAACGTCTCAATAAACTGGGCACCCACCGACATGATTGGCAGGAGCAATTTAAATCATAGGGAAACGAGGCGTGACTACACGACCACATCTCCTGCTAAATGAACTCATCGTTATGCGTCCTGCAAACAGCTGTCTTCTTTTCTCCCCAACCATCAGAGAGCCACAGTAACGTTGAGCAAGAAAACTAACATAATATAGAACAAAACAACAGCACCAGAGATGCATGCAAATGAATGAATTAACTAATAAATGAATGAATTATTAAAATGCTTCCACCTGTGTGTAAGGAAGCAGTGTGCTGCACAGAGCCTTAGCTGCTGGATAAAATATGCACTTTGAAGATTTATGTTTAAATTGAATTGGATATTAACTGTATTCTATTCATAGAGCTGTCAATGCTTTTTTGTTGCATTTGGCTTCATAATAGTTTTTGCATGTTGCATTGAAATGGGAAATTGTGAACTGAAAACATAATGGCCAATTTGACTTGAGTGGATGAGAATCCAAGCTCTGCCGTGTGGTTTGAGAAAAGGGAAGGAAGGCCAAAGTGTCCTGTGACACACTTGAGTGTGTGTGTCGACGTCGTCGTCGATGTAGTCAGTAGGGGTGTAGAAGTGAAGGAAGAGGACATTCCTGATTATGTGAGCCCAGTCCCAACAATTTATTCACAACCTATATGGATAACACAGACATTGAAGCACCCCACTTATCACCATCCAAATCCTGAAGACTTCCATCACATTTGACCTGTGTTTTACCAGATGGCGACTCCAGGACGGTCATCACCAGGTCCCTGCATCGTTGACTTCCACATTGAACACAAATGAAAGGACTCCTCTCCAGTAGTTTGTTGCGCGTGGAACAAATATATGCCATATATGGGCAAAAGGAAGCCGACCTCATGAAAACGCTTGAAAAACATAAATGTGTCTATAATAAGCCTATAAGCCATTTTGTGTAACCTAAAAAGTGTTAAACCTAAAAGAGAGGGGTTAGGTTAGGTTGGTTGTTCATATGTGGGTAAGCGCCAACGTAAAGAAGGTTCACCTCTATTCAGGAGGTGAGGCTCAGGGGCAGTAGAGTAGAGGCAGGGGAGAGAGGCTTTGTCTTTATTAAAGACAAAATGAGAGGATAAAGGGGTTTGGGGGGAGCCAGATGAGAGCATCAGGGGGCACTAGAGAGAGAGAGAGAGAGAGAGAGAGAGAGAGAGAGAGAGAGAGAGAGAGAGAGAGAGAGAGAGAGAGAGAGAGAGAGAGAGAGAGAGAGAGAGAGAGAGAGAGAGAGAGAGAGAGAGAGAGAGAGAGAGAGAGAGAGAGAGAGAGAGAGAGAGAGAGAGAGAGAGAGAGAGAGAGAGAGAGAGAGAGAGAGAGAGAGAGAGAGAGAGAGAGAGAGAGAGAGAGAGAGAGAGAGATTTGAGGAAAAACAAAGATGGCAGAGGGTTGGCTGAAAAAAAATCATTGAAACCTCTTGGAGTGAGAAATGCATTTTTATCACACCTTTTTCTTTCTTTGCCCCGGTTTTTTCTAATTTTTTAGGGCTTTGGGTGAGGAGGGGGAGCAGGGCAGAGATTATCCGTCTTTTTGTCATCTGAATTATGCCAGAATCACAGGATTTCATTTTACTACGGCTAATCTGTCGCCAAGCAAATAATACGCTGTCTGACACCACGGGCTGCGTTCAGAGCATCTACTGTTGGATAATGCTGCACAATGAGGCTGAATGAGGCCACGCTGTGCTTCCTTAAGAAGACAGGGAGCATGTCACATCTATTCATTAACAGTATATACATTGCGAATGAAAATAAATATGTGAAAAACGACTGTAACCACAATGTGCCAAAATGCACTGTGAAGTATAATGAAACAATCGAAAAATGACAAATCAGAAAAGGTTTACTATAAATGCTAATGGTAATGGCAATGGCTATGGAATTAAGCTGTCCATGCACTGCTCATCCAATAACCTGAGCTGTACAATGACAGTGACGTCATAGGTTCCCTATACAGTACGTCAGCCACCATAGTGGTTGGTTAGTGGAGTCCTTTGTCCATGGAAAATGGTTCTTCCCATTGTCATTATCCCTGCCGTGTCCAACCGCAAACTCAAACTCAGCCAGCACTGGTAAACTAAACTTTTCCTGTAACTCATGGGAAGCAAGCTAAAACGTCCTTTCCGGACACCAATGTCCTTAGACAAAGTGTCTAACTATTTAAAATGAAACCTCTGTAGTACACTGGCCACTAATATAAAAATATTTGTAGAATACATCCGTAACAAAACAAGAATCACTGCTTATCTCCGCCCTCGCAATTTGTGGTTTCCAGATGTTCAGCTATGGCATTGTCGAACTTCTGGATCTGAGATTAGTGCAGTCTTTGTCAATACTGTAGAACATCACCTAGATATTAAGGTTTTTTTTAATCAGGATTTCTGGGGCCGATCAACGATGACTCGCTGGAAGCAGTATCGGCCGATAGCGATTACCGATCATGGGGTGTATTTGAACCCATCTATTATTTATTCTAGGAAATGTATTTATTTATTTAACTATTCTCAACAACATTGTATATTAAGTATTGCAATTAAGAGATGAGAAAGTATCATGAATTGACAACTGTTTATTTATTGGCAGGTGTCATAAAGTGTGGGTTTCACTCTTTAAAAATGATGGCACAGTCACGATAAGCACTTCAGTGCAAGGGTGTTTATTTGGTGGACCCAGCAGTGCATAAAAAAGGTGCAAGAAAATATCCACAAAAATCCTGGCGGTACAGACAAAAAATGTGTCTGTCTGTCAGCCCTGCCTGTCTGTCTGTCTGCCAATCTGTCTGCCTGTCTGTCTGCCTACCCTGTCTGCCTGTCCTTCCTGCCGGCCTGCCTTCCTGAGCTGTTTCCTCTGTGTGGTGTATGTGAAGTCTTGCGAGTGCAGTCGCTTCCATTATAACTTTTTTTGTTTGTGGTTCGTTCTCCGCCTGCTGCACTTTTTGCAACCCCGACGTCTCCAACCCGTCTCCTTCGCTTAAACTCTTCAGCTACCCTCCCCCTGTTCTTTCTATCTCCCCTTGAATGAATCCCCCCCCGCTCTTGCTCTTTCTTGCTCTCTCTCGCTCTCCCTCGCTCTCCCTCGCTCTCCCTCGCTCTCTCTAGCGCTGTTTATTTCTGTACTGTTATTTTTTGGTTTCTCCATCTGTCTCTCTTCCTCTTATCTCCTCCTGCTCCTCTTCCTCCTCCTCCTGCTCCTCCCCCACCTCCTGCTCGTCCTCACCCTCCTGCTCCCCTTTCACTCCCCCTCCCCTTCCTGCTCCTCCAGGCTCGGGGCCTGGGTGTCCTACGTTCTCCTACACGTGAGCCCAAGACCAGATGTCTGCCTTGCTGCTGCCGGGAACTAGGTCACTCTCAGAGAGAAAGAGAGGGGGAGAGGGAGAGAGAGGGGGAGAGGAGAGAGGGGGAGAGGAGAGAGGGGGAGGGAGAGAGGAGAGAGGGAGAGAGGGAGAGAGAGAGGGAGAGAGAGAGAGAGAGAGAGAGAGAGAGAGAGAGAGAGAGAGAGAGAGAGAGAGAGAGAGAGAGAGAGAGAGAGAGAGAGAGAGAGAGAGAGAGAGAGAGAGAGAGAGAGAGAGAGAGAGAGAGAGAGAGAGAGAGAGAGAGAGAGAGAGAGAGAGAGAGAGAGAAAATGTAGATAATGTAGAAGAACGGGGTGAAAGATAAAGGCAGCATTAGGATGGAGAGAGGGAAGAGAGGAATAGAAGGCACAGGGGAAAAGGTAGAAAATACAAAGGCCATAGGAAAAGTACAGCGAGATGAGTGGATTGATCCAGATGAGCAGATATGAGGGAAGAACCAGTGAGGATGGGAAGAGAGTGGAACGGCAGATGTAAAGAAGCTAGTGAGTGATTTGGGACGATGCAAAGCCAACGATAGGAGCTGGAATTACAAGCAGATTTCCCGATAACGGCTAATCTTGACCTAGTTTAATTGAAACCGATGAACAAATGTATGTATCCGTGATGACCCCACAGTAGCCTTGGCCTAGCCTACACACTGAGTCAGGACCGAGGCCCCAGTAATGTCTATACACACACACACACACACACACACACACACACACACACACACACACACACACACACACACACACACACACACACACACACACACACACACACACACACACACACACACGTGCGTGCAAAGCCAATTACAATGAGAAATGGCAGCACTAATGTCTAAATGCAGTGTGGAGAGGCGTGAGTAGGATTATCTGTGACTCCTAATGCATTACAAGCATTCCTATACGCTCCTCGCAAGCTCCTTTTAAATCGGGAGACTGCTTTTGAGACGTATGGTATTGCATTGCTCTACTCTAGACCTGAATGAATTACGGTGGGCAGAGAACACAGGATCTGCGTGCCATGACTACTTCCCTCATTTACTATTTTACAAAAAGATGAGCTCAGCAGAAGGCTGCCACTGCAGCAATTAATAGTAGCATTATTCTTCTTTTTATGGCTCTTGCTTTGACTGTGTTTGTCAAATCACTTTGTAAACACTGTTTTTAAGAGGTGATATACAAACAAAAGCCATTAGTCTAATCGTTAGTATTATCATTTTTGTACTCTGACATAGGAGAGTGATTAATTATATCCTCGCTAAGTTGCACAAAACATATGCAATATATTACAGATGCACCGTGTTGTAATATACCATTGAAACATATTGCATGCACAGCACAACCAACTTAATTGTTTAGCTTATTGTTTTATGACCGCCATTTTTTGGATTCATAAGTCACCACCTGTGTACAAGAAAGTGGTTTGAGACAGACACCCGAGTGTGATCGTAGAAAGAAATGTCAAATTCAGATTTGTTTGGTTCAACAAAGAATCTCAATGTAGCCAGAGATTTTTGAGCTTTCACCAACACACAGAGCATTGGTTTACAACTGTCCTTTGGAAAGACCATGGAAAGAGGCTGGAAAGACCAACGTCCCATTGACGCTGAAGAACTAGAGCTATAGTGGGGCTGAAAGGACGCGAACGTTGGCTAGTTGGGCTGCATGTGCTCATAGCATCCAGAATTAGAATGGATGAGATTACAGAATCCGTTTCATGTCAGAGTGCTAATATTAGCTTAATCTCTTTAGCACAGTCTTTGATCTATGTACTATCTATGTATTTAAGTATGTATTACACACACACATGCACGCACGCACACACGTGCACACACACGCGTGTACACACATGCACACACACACATACATACACGCACACGTGCACACAGAAAAGAAAATGCCTCTTTTCTTTCCATGCAATTGTCTTGAGTAATGCATCATTTAATGAAGCCATAATCTAAGAAAAACATGTAAGCAGCACATTTCTACCTGATAGAAAATCAAAACCATTAATTGTGTGGAATTAAGGTTGCATGAGTAAAATGCATTCTAATTGTCAATTGTATTTTTAAGGCATCATTCCAAAAGGTTGTCTAATTGTGAGACAGTGCAGGAAACCACAGCATGCCCTTGTGAACCACAACCTAATAGGAACATTGGCATTTAGATCCACTCAGTAGATCATTGAGACTGTTCAGCTGTAGATGACTGGATGTCCTTGTGGTTAACTTCCATACTAGAAACAATGTTATATCTTTGCAGATTAAAAAAACAACAACTGCCATCTAGTTTATGATCCGTCATGTAATGGATTTCAGCCTCTGGGGTGTCTGCTACTTTCTATAAATGAACGTCAACATTCATTACGCCATAGTTTATTTGAGTAATTACAGCCTTTATAAGTGGATTTCATATTATAATTATTGACACGCTGCCCTCAGGCACCAGTGCAGGAAGTCTACTCGTCGTCTTGTTTGGTCTCAGTGGTCGTAACTTAGAGGATGCATCCTGAAAATACTAGCGATGAATATAATGGTCTTCTGGTCCTTGGAGGGAGCGGATACTAACGCTCTGATGGTTGCCGGCCGTGTTCCCAGCAGTGAGGATGATATTAAAGAAGCAGCGAGCCCAGACCCTGTCAAGGTCATCCACAATCCAAACGCCCCACAGCCACGTCCTGCGGTGCCATCAACAGGTCACCTGGGGTTCCTCCTGTAGCTCAACATGAAGCTTAAGCAAAGGTTCAGACAAGAAGACTACTTGCTCTTTAAGAGAGTCTGTCTGTCTGCCTGCCTGCCTGCCTGCCTGCCTGTCTGTCCGTCCAAAGTGTTAGTCTAACTGCCTGTTTGTCAGTATGTCCGTCTGTCCGTCCGTCCCTCCGTCCGTCCTTCCAAAGCGTTTATCTGCCTGCCTGTCTGTCCGTCCAAAGCGCTTGTATGTAGTCTGTTCTTTCAAAGCTAGCAGCGGGCTTAACAGCACCTCAAAACCCCCCCGCACCCCCACACCAGTCCCAGCATTGATTGATATTTCTCATCTGAGTTGTGCGGCTCTTTGGGCCCTCCATCTTTCTCCCTGATGAAAGTAATAAATAGCCATCAATGGCATCATTACCACATTAAATACATCCCATCCAGGTTGGATGTCTCCAAGGGCTATGCTTTGAATGAGCTACTGACTCTAAACATATCTCCTATCTTACTACGGTAGTTTGTCTTCCTCTGTGCCACGGTCGGTCGGTCTATCTATTTATTATCCTTCACTCCATCTTGTGCTTGGGTCACCCCCCCCCCCCCCCCCCCCCCCCCCCCCCCCCCCCACGTGTTCCTCCGTGTGCGTGTGCGTGTGTATGCGTGCGTGTGTGTGCGCCCACTCATCCAGCTGCCCCTATCTTATTTGTTCTGAGATATAGAGAATACTTTGCAGAAGTGAGTGCAAAGCTGAACTGTGGAGGGGGGGCATGGATACACCAATCAGAAGAGGAGACGTTTGAAAGGAGAAAGAACAAGCAGAAGGAGGGGAAGAGTATCTCTCACGACGAGGTGAAGTCGGCGTTAAATATATATAAGTGGGCAGGGGAGTCATGTTTTATGTGCGAGTAAACCCCACACAGTACTGTCCTTCTGACTTGAGTGGGAACGCCGGGCCACGGAGCACAGACAGCTCCGCTCGGAGAGCGCTGCAGAGGACGGCTTGTGTTGTGCGTGATAAATAAAGACACAAGGGAGGGGGTCGGACAGTGAGTAATAGTCCAGACAGAGAAGTAAATGGAATCGGGGTAATTAATGGCAGAGAGGGAAAGTAAAGACTAGATTAATCACTAGAGCACGTAAACAAGACTAATGTAGACTGGGATGGACCATAAACTACTACGGTGATGAGGGAAGGAAAGAAGGAAGCAAGGAAATAAAGATGGAAGCAAGGAAATAAATTGTAAGGGCATAAAGAAGGAAACAAGTATATAAAGAAGGAAGGAACGAAGCAAGGAAGGAAGGAAACATGAAAGAAAGTTCTGCTTGGATCTTGTTTTTATTTTAACCAGATCTAACATATTTTTTCTTCTCTTTCTGGGAAAAATAGAAAAATACAAATCTGTCCTCCGGCAAAATTCACTCAGTGGATAATTTTCCTGGGCAGCTGTCGATTCAGCAGGTAGAGCAAGTTGTCTGGCAACCGGAAGGTTGCTGGTTCGATTCTCAGCTCCTCCTATCTAAGTGTAGAGGTGTCCCAGAGCAAGACACCTAATACCTTATTGCTCCCGACGAACTGTCTGTTGCCTTGCATGGTTGACAGGGCTGCCAGTGTTATGGGTGTGTATGAATGGGTTAGGCACTCATTGTTATGAGCTTTGAGTGGCCTTTTGTTGTGTATTGTGTCCTGTGGTCTTTCATTCTTTGGGTATATGATATGTTCCATGCTGTGTTTGAGCATCACTATCTCTCTCTCTCTCTGTCTGTGTGTGTGTGTGTGTGTGTGTGTGTGTGTGTGTGTGTGTCTCCCCCTCCTTTATGAACACTAATGTCCTCCTGTGTAAAGCTGGAACAGCCTCCTGCCTTATGTTGTGGCTGAATTTACAATGCACCTTTAGGAACACGGCTGGTAGCATTTGATATCCTGTTGTGTAAAACGTGAGCGAGAGGGCTTGTCAGGTATAGTAAATGTAAAACGTGAGTGATAGGGCTTGTCAGGTGTAGTAAATGGCTGAAGGAGCAAGGGGGGGGTAATCAATATTGCATTACGAGCTGCCTTTTGTAGCAGTTCAACGCACGGAGGTTGATGGGTGATATTTAGAAAATATATTGTATAATGGATTTTACCTACACTGATGAGTTGTTGTAATTTGTCTCATGTTTATAGGTTTGCATATATCTGCCTTTAGGCGTAATCAGGGGCCCTTAAAGAATCATAAGATCTCCCTCAGCCCTGAGGCAAACTCGAGTGATGTGTACTTCGCAATAATTCTTACTCAACTTCTCTAAAACTTCACCCAAAAATCATGGGAGGCAGAGTCTTTTTAGATTGTTACCTCCTTTGCATTGCTTCGTGATACTTCAAATGAGTGATGCCTTCCATCTTGGCTTCCTGCCTCTCGGTACACCTTTCCTGTTGACTCAGACATTGATCACTATGGAGGAGTAAGAAGATGAAGACTTGTGTCTGTTTATATGGAGGGTGTACTATACCCTCAATCTCACACTACAGATGTAATAACACAGATGAGAGTAAATAATTTCTTTCCATTTATAATATTTGTTGTGTTTTGAATGGATTATAAAAATATGAACTGAATGCATGATGTTGGATTATTTTATGACATATTCAAAGAAGTGCAACATCATGAATCGGACGTTTACATTGACAAAATGCGTGGCTGGGACGCCGCTTATCTTCTGAAAACATGTTAATTTAATGTTAGAGCTGACCTATTAGAAATGTATCCCTTGCAACATATGCAGGTCTGATTACCAGGAAGGTGTGGATATATACCCTGTGGCATAACACTCAAATGGCAGTGTGTGTGTGTGTGTGTGTGTGTGTGTGATACTTCACATGTACCATGCCTGCAGTTTGACTGCTGACCTTCCCCACCACCACTATCTCACGCACACGCGCACACGCACGCACACACACACACAGTTTTTCTGAATTACTCACACACAGAGGGCAGCCCACCATGCCTGTAGTGCTGTTAAAGGGAGAGATGGAGAGATGGAGAGACAGAGGGAGAGAGGGAGAAATAATGAAAAAGCTAAACAGGTTCCACATGAGCGGCAACAGAAAGCCTAGTCCTGGTGTTTTTTTACCACCTCATTACTACTTATGTAATGTATACAACAAACAGGGAATGCATTTATAGATGGTTTTCAAATTGTATTATTTATTATTTTGATTCCGTATTATAAAGGACATTTGGAACACTTTAACCAACTTTACTTTGTATTAAATATTGAAAAATAAAGACTTGAATAGTACTTGGTCTTCCGTCCAGACCGATTAGGTGTGTGTGTGTGTGTGTGTGTGTGTGTGTGTGTGTGTGTGTGTGTGTGTGTGTGTGTGTGTGTGTGTGTGTGTGTGTGTGTGTGTGTGTGTGTGTGTGTGTGTGTGTGTGTGTGTGTGTGTGTGTGTGTGTGTGTGTGTGTGTGTGTGCGTGTGTGTGTGCGTGCGTTCGTTCGTGCCCGAGGCCGACTACAAAGACAATGGGCCAGTCCAAGGCCTTGCCATGGCAGACTGACAGAAACACTGATGTGGAGTGATTGGTCAAACCATGCCCTCAGGATGCACACACACACACACACACACACACACGCACACACGCACACACACACGCACGCGTGCGCACGCGCGCTTTCTCTCTCATAGGAGTTTCATAATCCGTGTTCCACCATGCAGCACTGGTTTTCATTGACCCTGATTGTATGCTTGCACATTAATTGGACGCGACGCTCGTCAATCCATGTGTTGGCCACTTGTGATTGGCCATGGCTTGGTAGGTCCCTCATTCTGCTGTAAATGAGGCTGAGTGTGTGGGACTGGGGATGAATGCACGGTCCCAGTGCTACTGGGTATGTTTGGTTCGTGAATACCTTCCCACCGCCGACGAAGCTGTCTGTACAGTTCAAAACACCGCAGACGTGCTTGTGCGTTCGTCTCGTGGTGCATTGCTCCGATGGTGGCCTACCTGCACAAAGCAGTTTGATTAATGAATGCATTGAAATGAGTAAAGTCGTCCACGTTTAAACCATTCCTTATGAATGCATTCAGAAGAGTGGAGTCGTTAAATGTATTTGATCAAACCCAACACAACAACACGGTCGGATCCATTCTGGAGGGTCGATGGAGACGAATGAAATGAAGGCTTCACCGAAATCTGGTCTGACAGCCTTCATGCAACTGATGCATTGTTGACGTGATAGACAGTGACTGTGTGTGTGTTTGTCATGTGTGTGTATGTATTTTCTGTGTGTGTATGTAATCCACTGATTGATATGGATCAAAGCTAAGCTCATTCAATGCTACCTCCCTTTCAGACAATCAACCTGAGCCCATATTGATTCTTCAACATGTACTCGCACCCACACACACACACACGCACGCACGCACGCCAGTGGCCCCTATGGGATGTGTACATCACCTCCAGCATATATGGTGCAGAACCATACCATGAAATACCTGTACCATGTTTCACAGTAAACCACGACGTCCCTCATTCGGTTTTTACTGGCTGTTAACAGAATGTGGTTTCACTTTGCCTCTATATTTAAAAACTCATCTGTTTACACGGAAGCCACAACGCGCTTCCCTGCCGTCTCAGCCTGTCGTTGACACGTACGGCTAGTTGAACAGAAATCCCTGCTTAATATGCACACGTATCTGCAGGTTTCAGGTTTGTACACACATCCATGGTTTGTCTCAGAGAATGGGTGGAGTCGAGCGACCTTGACGTACCCGTTTACATTGCTTTGGATGATGCCGCGAATCATGTTTAATACAAGTATTGCAATACTGCTACTGTACTTTTCTTACGATGCAAGAATCTTAAGAAAAGTAGGCATAGCGCAGATACATTTGCAAATGATGCCCTTTTGCTTAATATTGATTGACAACCTTTGACGTCTCAACTAAGCGTGTGTCTTGACCACGCTTCCACAGGCACGATTCCACGTCTCAAATACGTCCTGCTATCTCCATGGAATAATGTCGTCTGTCAGACAAAAAAATTATTCATTCACTTTAACCCTGTAGTGTCCACCTACCAACAGGGAGTCATTGAGGCACCATGTGCACACCATTTATCATGCACGGTGCAGCAGATGACTGATGGCCAAAGGCAACGAAGACACGGCAAACACTCACACTCACACACACACTAACACCCACACACACGCTGGAGGACTCATGGCAATCGTTCCGCTTGAATCTGTTCTATTGACCACAGTAATGATTACTAAATTGGTCCCTAGGGTCCTTTAAGTGTGTGTGTGTGTTTGTGTGCTGGAGAGACAGAGATGGAAGGAATAGAGAGGTACTTACTGTGTTTATTCATCTCTATCCATTTGTAAAGGTGGGCCAGTGCATGCATGTGTTATTCCGTTTTTTGTCAGGCTGTGTGTTTGCCGTGTGTGTCTGTTTTTTTTATGTGTCTTTGTGGAGTGTTTCTGTCTGTGTGTGTGTGTGTGTGTGTGTGTGTGTAGGTGTACTTGTCTTTGTTTTTTATCATGTCTGAGTGGTGTGTATGTGTGTAGGTGTAAATGTGTGTGTCTGTGTGTGTAGATGTACATATGTGTGTTTTTGTGTGTGTGTGTAGATGTACGTGTGTATGTTTGTGTGTGTCTGTGGTGGTGGTTAAGCTCTCTTGCCCGGTTGTAAGAGGGGAATAGGGCTTTGGTAATCCTGTTATTTTCCCGTTCCCTCGTTTCCCTTATCTCCTCTCCTCTCCTCCCAGTATGCCTTCACCTTTTCTCCATCTCTCTCCTCCCCCCTCACCTACAGCCTCCCCCTCTCCTCTCTATCCATCCCTCTCCCCCCCCACCTAAAGCCTCTCCCACATTCAGTCTCCCTCCGTTCCTCTCCTCCCCCCCTCACTTAAAGCCTCTCCCACTCTCCCCTCCCTCCATTCCTCTCCCCCTCACCTACAGCCTGCCCCACTCCTCCCTCCATCCATCCATCCATCCCTCCTTTCATGTATCTCTATTTTTTATTCCCTCTTCTTCTTAATTCTGTTTTCACATTTTGTTTCTCCTGGTTTATTTTTTGTTCTCTTTCTGTCATAGCCATTCTCTTCAGACCTACCAGTGTTGTTTGTATCAGGAGAACCAGAGTGGGACCCTGTCCTTGATGCTCAAGCATCCCAGGGAATGCTGAGGTTCCTGGGGACTCAGGCCCATCCTCTCTACCTTCCTTTTCATCTCTCTCTCTGTCTCTCTCTCTATCACTCTCACTCTCACTGTCTCTCTCTCATTCTCTCTCTCTCTTTACTCTACTGTATTGCACCAAGGTCTCTTATCAGTGGCCAACAGCTGCCCTAGGTCTCTCTCTCTCTCTCTCTCTCTCTCTCTCTCTCTCTCTCTCTCTCTCTCTCTCTCTCTCTCTCTCTCTCTCTCTCTCTCTCTCTCTCTCTCTCTCTCTCTGAGCCATGAGTCTTCATCTTTCCTGGGTGGAGGTTGGAAGGAAGATGAGCGACTAGGCATGGTTTGAGATGAAAAAAGAAAGGGAAGGTTTTGGCTCACTTGAGCATTGTTTTGCATGTGAGTGCAAATATGAGCACAACTTTAGGCCCTGCTTCCTCAGTTCTTCCTGCTTTTGTTTGTTTGGCTTTGTTTAGGGGAGGGGGGAGGTTGAAGTTGGTGTAACCACCAAGTACTACACACGGCAGTTTGTTGTTCTTGGTGTGTGTCCTGCAGTGCTAGGCTTTCGCTTGGGTCCCTGCAAGTACCTCCCTCTGACAGGCAGGATGAGAGAGTTATTCTCGCATGCCGATTTGGACTCTTTCATGCCATGAATGATCATTTAATTAATCCCGAAAATGCTTGTTAAGTGTGACGCCGGAAAGAGGCAGACTGTTGTGAGCCGAGTTTTCCGCCAAAGTGGCAGTGGTTCATTTGAGGTTTCATTCACCAAGAACAGACGTCTCCTGATTGCCCAGGACATTTTCTCTTTTGTTTAAGGAACACCTAAAACGTTTAATTTACTGTGACATCAAATGATCATCAAGATGTATATTTGTGCTAGTCTGCATTGAAATCAATAGAGAAATACACTATATTGCCAAAAGCTTTTGGACGCCTGCCTTTACATGCACATGAAGGTTAACGACATCCCATTCTTAATCCGTAGAGTTTAATATGGAGTCTGCCCACCCTTAGCAGCTATAACAGCTTCAACTCTTCTGGGAAGGCTTTCCACAAGGTTTAGGAGTGTGTTTATGGGAATTTTTGACCATTCTTCTTGAAGCGCATTTGTGAGGTCAGGCACAGATGTTGGACGAGAAGGCCTGGCTCGCAGTCTCCGCTCTAATTCATCCCAAAGGTGTTCTAGGTCAGGACTCTGTGCAGACCAGTCAAGTTACTCCACACCAAACTCGCTCATCAATGTCTTTGTGGACCTTGCTTTGTGCACTGGTGCGCAGTCATGTTGGAACAGGAAGGGGCCATCCCCAAACTGTTCCCACAAAGTTGGGAGCATGAAATTGTCCAAAATGTCTTGGTATGCTGAAGCATTAACAGTTCCTTTCAATGGAACTAAGGGGCCAAGCCCAACCTCTGAAAAACAACCCTACACCATAATCCCCCCTCCACCAAACTTTACACTTGGCACAGTGCAGTCAGGCAAGTACCGTCGCATTGCCAGACGGAGAAGCAGGATTCGTCACTCCAGAGAACACGTCTCCACTGCTCTAGTGTCCAGTGGCAGTGTGCTTTACACCACTGCATCTGACGCTTTGCATTGCACTTGGTGATGTAAGGCTTGGATGCAGCTGCTTGGCCATGGAAACCCATTCCATGAAGCTCTCTACGCACTGTTCTTGAGCTAATCTGAAGGCCACACGAAGTTTGGAGGTCTGTAGCTATTGACTCTGCAGAAAGTTGGCGACTTCTGCGCACTGTGCGCCTCAGCATGCGTTGACCCCGCTCTGTGATTTTACGTGGCCTACCACTTCGTTGCTGAGTTTCTGTTGTTCCCAATTGCTTCCACTTTGTTATAATACCACTAACCGTGATACACCACATATACCACAATACCACTGACCGTGGAATATTTAGTAGTGAGGAAATTTCACAAATGGATTTATTGCACAGGTGGCAACCTGTCACGGTACCACACTTGAATTCACTGAGCTCCTGAGAGCGACCCATTCTTTCACAAATGTTTGTAGAAGCAGTCTGCATGCCTAGGTGCTTGATTTTATACACCTGTGGCCATGGAAGTGTTTGGAACACCTGAATTCAATGATTCGGAGGGAGGGGTGTCTCAATACATTTGGCAATATAGTGTACCTTTATAATATACATTACAATCTACAAACCGTGGTGGCGCCACAGATTATTTTTTTAAGGTGTTCTGTGGTGGGGCATACACAATTAGCCTAACAATATCACATGCAATGTGTGCGCATGAGAGTCCCATCCCATTACGGACATGCATCAATTGGTTAACACACAAAAGCAGAGCAACAGAGATATAAAAAAGTATTTATACAGTTCTCTACATGTAATGTAGCAGAGGGTTTTTATTACTTCCAACATGAGCACAGAATAGGTACATTTAGTTTATCTTTTAGGATGCAAGCCAATGTCCTCGCATTTTATTTCTAACATTGTGAAGGAAATTATTTTTGCCATTGCATTTGCTTCCCTGTTATATACAACAAGAGTAGTATAGTATGGAAAGACATGAGAGGGAATTTCTTGAATTCAAAATATCAGTTCCATTTTAAATAAATGAATCTTCCGATGTTATAAGACAAAATTACAGATTCGGTGTGATGATTGGCAAGATCACGTCCCTTGCAAGAGCATTTTTTGTTGCTTTATTTATTTTTGCTTCATTTTTCTCTGGATTAAAACTCAGAATCATCTTTTTTTTAATTGTATTAAAAAAACATTAGGCCTATAGTATGACAAACTTTAGCTAATTAATTGGTGGTACCACCGTGGGGCTAAGCCAATCCAAGCCCCTCCCCTCCACCGCCACCGTCTACACAAATAAAGAAATAAATAACTATATTATCTGATCCAGCAGAAGCAAGTTTTTAATCAAAGAACCTTGTTTGATAATAAAGGTAAAATAAAACTGACCTTAATGAATTAATAATTTTAATTAACATTGTATTTTTTTGCGGCTGTCTTCATGGGTTGGTCTAGGACAACCGACAGCAATTTTCCCTGCGTTATGGGTCAACGAGTCACCAATGTGTGAAGAGCATGATGGGAGAGGAGGCAACGCAGGAGTAGCAGGAGGTAAAGTCCAAGGGAAAAGTGAAAGTGATGGATGACACCACGGAATGGGCTCGCAGGAGCCAAGGGGCTGAAGGGGATTAAAATCCCATGAAACATATTATCCATCTGTCCGTTCATCCATCCATCCATCTTCCTTATGTGCTTTCACGCCGGCTCCGCTCACTGGAGTCTGGAGACTGAGCGAAAGGCCAGGGGACCCTCTGAATGACCACCAGTTTTGGAACGTTCCATACAGAATGGAACGAGTGTGTCCAATGATCTCCTGCCCTTAGAGAACACGTGTGGCCTGCTGCCCCCCCCCCCCCCCCCCCCCCGCTGAGAGACTTCATGTGAGCAGAAATTAAATGGCCCTCCATTTTGATGTACAAAATATTGCAACACAATGGCTGATTAATGTACAATAAAGAAGGATTTGCAAAGGGATGTTTTGGTTTACATCCAAAAATCAATGGAGGCCAAACCTATGGAGGGAGGGAGCAGAGAAGGAGGGGATGTTTTTTTTCCATTTAGTTTCAAAATCTTGCTCTCTAATGCTCTATTTTGCTCTCTCTCTTTACAACTCTCAAATTGTACCCACCGCAGCTTTTAATGTTTTATGACAATATGCAGCACTGTGAACTGAAGCAGCAGAGAAGGGTTAGGACAGCATGAGACAATAGTGAAGGATTGATTACAAAGGTCGAGAAAACATAATCAATGAAAGGTGTTTGCCTGTCAATTAATTATCTGGCTGGGATCAAGCTATTCAATGATTGTTTGCTCAATGCTTTGATCAATTAGCTCATGGTCTCAAAGAACACACATGTGCACAGTTACACACACACACACACACACACACACACACACACACACACACACACACACACACACACACACACACACACACACACACACACACACACACACACACACACACACACACACTCTCCATGTTTCCTCACTGCAGACTTGCAAGTCTATGTGTGTTGCCCCGCATGTCCACATTAACCTTCACACAACAACCACAACCAAGGTTCACACAAGATGGGATCAGTGCTAAAACTGATAGGTTTCCGTGGCCTTGGGTGCCCACAATATCCATTCTGCTGTCCATCTACAGAGGGCTCCATTTTGCATTCACAATACTGTTTAGTTTAGTTTGTGTGTTTATGTCTATTTGTCTGGAAGCCTGTAAGAGACCCCCCTTAAGGAACGAGACCTCCACAATGCAAACGTGAGTTCAACATCAAGGGAAAACAAACGTCCCTATGAATGGTCAGAGTAGCAGTACCAAACGCTATGTAAATCCTCAGTGACAAATGGTATCCGTAACGTTTTGTTCTCCAGGATGAATTCCAAAAAGGCTACAAATCATAAACCATGCATGGCGTACTTTGAATACAATATGGATCTATTGTTTTATATGTTCAGTGTGCCTCAGAGCAGTTGGAAGCTGATATATGGATCTTTTGTTTTATACGTTCAGTAGCCTGTGGGCAGTTGAATGCTGATTCATGTGCTAAACAGAGTTTTGACTGCGAGGAATAAAGGAACAGAAGAACATGAAAATCCATTGCGGTTATGTTTTTATTTTAATGTAAAAAGATTTAAAAAAAAACAATGTCAGTGTTTCCTTAAAGGGTAAAAAGAGGGAATGAGGAAGAGGTGAAGAATACTTCAGCATTAAGGTTTCTCAGCACAGTGGGGTGGACTTTACAGGAGAGAGGCTGCGAGTGTACTGCGCTCCACTGAGAGGCCAACCTATCCACTACCTGTTCCATAATGACCTATCTAAAGTCACTAAGTCGCTGGTGATAAAGCGTCTGCTAAATGACTCGATGAGTTAATAGTCAAGATATGTTCTCATACTGCTCTGGTCAATTCTTGATATTTCTAGATTTGTATATCTATTTTTATATCTATAATGACCACGGAGAAGCAAATGTTTTGGGATGATTGTATGCAAAAATGTGATACATTTTGTGGTCTTTTGTTGCTTTTGGTATTCGTCAATGTGTGCAGAGATGGAAAAATATTGACCTGTGTAAACAGCAGCCAGTGTGAAGGTGGATGTCTGAGCCAGTTGAAGCGCTACACCACGGAACTAATAACTGAAGCCACCCTCCCCCATGAGAGCAACGGCTTCCTCGCCTATAGACAGAATGCTCGGTGTCGACTTGATGGGTGTGCATTCAAATGTATTTTCGTAGCTAGCATGGCTTTTAGGCCTATTTAAATGCCATGGATATCTGTGTTGCTGTGTATTTAGGCATTTCATGTCTGTATCAAAACAGTTGATTTAGAACACAATATAATATCGACCGTGTTGCTCTGGCACGGGCACCCTGCAGTGTGTTGTTCCATTAGTTTGCTTTGTTTCTTTATTAATATAGTGCATTGTTCTGAATAGGAGTTATGAAATGGAAAGGATTTTAATTTCAGTGGTTATGAAAGCAACATTTTACTCCTTGGGTAAGTGGGGGAACTTTTTGGTGTGTTTATGGAGATGTATCTACAATTCCCCTGGTTAAATACAGTATGGATTGGGGCTTTAATTGAGGGGAAAGGGAATGTATTCTAATTAAAAGCTTCCTCTACATTATTCAGTTGATTGATGACTATGCTGCTTCACTGGTGAATGTTATTTTCCCAGGAACGATTTCTCTACGGTGACCATGATTATGTTTCATATCATGTGCAAAAACAGGCAAACGAAATACAATCAGTCTCCACTCTTGAAATAAATTCACTCTCTAAATGATGTGTTCCTTCAACTTCAGGCTGCGTATACATTTCTTGATTTTGAAATGTATACTAGGAAAACTGCTGCATTATGCCTTGTTCATAATGGTTGCATTTCCGTTCACAAGAAGTACACAATGAATTTCCAGACAGGTGGTGTTGAGACAGTGCTTGATATCGACTGTCAAGCTGTCACAGTATGCAACCCAGTTGCCAGAAGGAAACTATTTTAACATTTCTGCAAACCACGGTTTGGTTGAATCTCAAAGTTTCTGAGCCAAAAATACGTAAAATCAAAGTTTTTAGATACGTATATCAACATATGTGTTTGAACTGCTAGTTGCGCCTTTGGTGCTTTTTTTGCTAGAATAATGATGGGGGAAGGCTATACTCTGTTTAAGAAATAACCAAAATTATGTATATTATTGTACGTATTTCAATTGGGAACAATGAGCTACATTTTCCTTTGGAATCCCACCTCCCCCCAGTTCTTGTATACATCCATATATGCTTGTTTACAACCAATGGCCATCATTTCATTTTCTGTAACATGCACGCATAAATCCTGAATGTTATACATGAGCATGTTATATTCACAACAAGCCCTGAAATGATTGATTCTTATTGACTCTTACCGATGTTACATACCGCAAATTGATTTTTCTTTGTCGTAAACTAGGTTCCGCTGGCTAGGAAATAGACACATATTCTAAAAGGTGCCTTTTGAAGCCAAACCACAGTAAACACAGTTACGTTTTAATGAATAAATGACCTAAGTAATCAACGTGACTCATTTATTTTTTATTTTAAATCACTGTCTGAGGGCAACCTATGTCAGTCCGAGAGAATTGTTAGCACGGACAGATTTGGTAGTGACACAGCCCATAACCTATTTGTGAAAGCAAAACACCAAGCTCAATGATTTAACAAGGCACATTTATTTGACACAATTCATTCATTTATCTTTTTCATATTACACGTCCAAAGGAAATGCAGTTGAACCTGTAGCCTCAAGTTCCATTCATTCACTTATTCATAGTCATAGTCATACCCCAGGGCCAGACAGAACAGCCCCTCCCTGAGTTCCACCAAGGCAATGACCCCTCATGTGTGAATTATTGTTGCCAGGGGTCGGTGGAGGGGGTGTCTTTTATATGATAAAAATAAAAATAAAATGTCCACAGGCCAGCTGTGTTTACACGTCTTAAGGCATGGATTTCTATCTCCATTCCACCAAAAACGAGGAGCTGGAAAGTTCAAGAGGCAAAATTCATACACACGTTCCCCTCGGTCCCGGAAACAACCTATCCAAGATTTGGATTTGTAGCGTTTTTGGTGTAAAATGACGTTTTGGAGATAGGACCTACCGCCCTGAGACTCGACAGCCTTATTCCAAACCAAAAAGATTCCGAACAAAGATGTAGCTCATTGTTCCATTTGAAATACGTGTTGTGTAATAAAATATATAATTTCATCAAAAGTGCAGCAAGCAGTTCAACCCATACGTTGATATTCACGTATTTAGAAACATTGATGTCAAACTTTGGTTCAGAAACGGTGAGATTCAACGGATCTGTGGTTTGCCAAAACTTTATAATAGCTAGGTTTCCTTCTGGCGACATGTCAACCCCACTCCAATGGCAAGAAAACCTGCAAAAACCGGATGAAACGTCGGTATTAAGACTAGGTATATATCAAACCAACCGTCTGTAAATAACCAAACACAGTAAACCAGCCAACCACACACTCCTTAATAGAATCAAGTGCAGTACAGGTCATATGCAGCACGTCACTCTGTAAACCCCATGAGCAGTATCCACATGTCCTTTCTTAATCTGCATGATGTAAGACATATATCCATGGTGAAACCGATGTTTGAGTCCACAAAAAGAAATGTGTTGCCCAACCAAATAACTGAATACATGCTCTACATTTCTTCACTGATGATATTGAAACTCTGCCACGGTTGCCAGGTGTGTCAGCATGAGGCAGTTGTGATGCTGCAGCCACTGGAGGTGGCATCAATGTAGGCTTCAGAATAGAGAGCAGTGACGGATAGATAATGGTTTGATATGCACCATGGGTTGATTCTAATTCGATGCAAACGTAGCATAATATCAGAGCACAGCATCACGGCACAATCAATGCTCTGTGACCAGAATTCTAGGAGGTCACAGGTTTTTACTAAAAACATGCAAGGATAATCAGAATATATTTCACACACACAGGTCTCTCTCATTCTCTCTCTCTTTTTCTCTCTCTTTTACATGTTCCTGTCCTCTCGCTCTCCTTTCTCTCTGTTCGCCCTTCTCTCCCTTTCTTTCTTTCTCTCTCTCTCTCCCTATAGCATTCAAACGTTATATCTCTCTCTCTCTTTCTCTCTCTCTCTCTCTCTCTCTCTCTCTCCTTATAGCATTCAAACGTTATGTCTCTCTCTCTCTCCCTATAGCATTCAAACGTTATGTCTCTCTCTCTCTCATTTATAAGGGTGTGGGCCTTTACTTTTGTATTGGTGAGAGAGTGTGTGCTTATTTTAGTTCCAATTGCAGTCTCCATTTGGGGTTTGTTAATATCTCTCTCTCTCTCTCTCTCTCTCTCTCTCTCTCTCTCTCTCTCTCTCTCTCTCTCTCTCTCTCTCTCTCTCTCTCTCTCTCTCTCTCTCTCTCTCTCTCTCTCTCTCTCTCTCTCT
Organism: Lota lota; assembly: GCA_026745465.1. Lineage (NCBI taxonomy): Eukaryota > Metazoa > Chordata > Actinopteri > Gadiformes > Lotidae > Lota > Lota lota. The sequence goes on along the minus strand of JACYXH010000568.1, from coordinate 1,332,755 downwards.
CTCTCTCTCTGGATGAAGGTACTTAGCATGTGCAGTGCATAAGTAGTGCGGTGAAGTGTTGTGCTGCTGCATTCAATTATCCTTGCCTGCCTGGGAACAAGCAATCCACCTCAGCCCTAATCTGCTCGTTGAAAGCACCCAGAGAGATGGAACGAGTGAATGAGAGAAGAGGCTGATTGAGAATGAGAAAGCGAGACTGTGCGGGGCGAGAAAAGGTGGAAGGTTAATTACAAAGTCTTCAATCTTGACCATATTTCTACCACACCTCCACATTCTGTCTATCTATCACCGGATGAAAAGCAGTCGTTTATTGTCCTTAGGTATTAGAAAATAAAAAAGGCCACTTGCACACGTTTCCATGTATTTACATCAGATTGTATGTGTGAAGGAATGTGTGTTGATGTGGACAGTTTGGGTGTGACAAAATGAGCGCAAGTAGGGGTGTGTGTGTGTGTGTGTGTGTGTGTGTGTGTGTGTGTGTGTGTGTGTGTGTGTGTGTGTGTGTGTGTGTGTGTGTGTGTGTGTGTGTGTGTGTGTGTGTGTGTGTGTGTGTGTGTGTGTGTGTGTGTGTGTGTGTGGGGCCAGCCAAGATGGCGCCCAGACAACTTGTCTGAATCACTGGGCTCTTTGATTAATTACACTGCAGCCTGCCTCGTTCCTTACAGGAAACCCAGTGCTGCTTTACCATCAGCGCTGTCTTCTCTGCTCACCGCCCATTTGTGTGTGTGTTTTTTCTTTTGCTTTGGGTGGTGATGTACTTTCTTACTTGCCCATTTATTTATATAATAAGGTGAAACTATACTAATATATATTTATTTATTTTTGTTTTCACACCATAGTTTGACTTGACCAAGCTTCATTGGTGTGCATGCATGCGTGCGTGTGTTTGAGATGCGTATGTTGCTAAGTGACGAGCTGATCTCTTGCCCACTGGACCTGCTCACCTCCATCCTCCCCCACTCTCTCCCTCCGTCCCCCAGTCTGTGCCCCGCCTTCCCTGACTCTTCTCTACCTGGGGGCACCGTAGGAGCAGCTTCAAGCTCTGACGGGCCTGTTAGCCCCGCCCACTTGTTTGTCTCACGCACCAGTACCCCCCTCCCAGTCTTGTCCTCCTGCATCTCTCTCTATCTCTCTTTCTTGCTCTCACTCTCTCTCAATTTTACATACATATATTGTACTAGTTTCATTAAATAGAATAATTCATTAAATAAATAAAAAGAGATACAATTAATTGTATCTCTCTCCATCCCTGTTGAACTCTTCTTTGCAAAGCTTTGATCTTTTTTTCTGGTTCTTTTTGTTCAACACTCATCTCCCTTCCTTCTTTTTTCCTCTCCTCTTCTGCGTTTCAGCGTTAAGGGCAGTGGCGTTCTTTTCATCTGACAAAAGCATGCGTTTGTAGTGGCAGCCTGTTTACCATATCAAAGGCTGTGATAGCATGATAAAGCTGCTTAGATCAAGCAAGGAGATGTTTTGCATGGGAAAGGGAGAGAGTGTAATACAGAGAATGAGAGAGACACCCTAAGAGAGAAATAGAGTGGATACTTGGAGAACAAGGATGGAATGAGCTGTTCATATTTGCACGTGTGTGTGTGTGTGTGTGTGTGTGTGTGTGTGTGTGTGTGTGTGTGTGTGTGTGTGTGTGTGTGTGTGTGTGTGTGTGTGTGTGTGTGTGTGTGTGTGTGTGTGTGTGTGTGTGTGTGTGTGTGTGTGTGTGTGCTTGCGTGCGTGCGTGTCTTTGTTTAAGTCATGATACTGAAGAAATAAGTAAACAATGCAGCTTTCAATGGAGAAATCTGAAAGAGTAGTGGTAGCCATTTAAATTGTCACCTCCTCCTGAATGACAAGACTAACCTCAAACAATAAGTCTCTACCAAAACAATTAGGTCAAAGGCCTAAAGGCCGTTTTATATTGTAGTTTAACTTTACTTTCGTAGACTGAAATTGTAGTGCAGGCTGTCAGGCTGATAGTACTAGTGTACTGCAGTTTCACCACATTTCATTAAACTGTGAAATTTACGTATCTGGAATATTATATTAAAAGATGTACATGACAACGATAAATATTTAGAAATGTCCCCTTACAGCATGGAAAACTACCTCCATGTTGGTTCTTCGTGTGAAGATAATAAACCGATGGATAGAAAATCCTTCTGAACTATTTGTTTCAGAGCAGTAATGCAGACTGCAGCAAACGCCACAATGGATTTATTGAATTAAATGTTTCTGGCCTTTTAAACAATATCCAGCCTGTTCTCCAACCTAAACGACAGAATAGGTAATTTCTCAATATGACCAAAGATGACTCATATGATCGGACACTAGTACTGCTCCCCCATTCGACTGGTTGAAGTAACAACCATTTGTCAAGTTTATGTCTGCCAAAGGAAAACGGATGACATTCGTTTTATTCTCACTGGAAAATTCAACATGTTAAGATAGTTTTGATGCGTAGTGATAACATTTATAGCAAGAAACGTGATTCTCTTTTCATAATCTTTATCAGTATATGATGTTTAGATCGTTATCAGTGGAATGTTTTCCATCATTGCCATGGTGATTGATAGGGTCGCTGCTACTCCTGAAACCACGCAGCTTACATGGTGTTTGAATCATTGTCATTGCTTTGTGTAGGCAACTGAGCTGTTATGTTAAGTGTTATTTTATGAAACTGATGATGTTCTTTCAATAAAAACTATGATTTTTCGAGTGACTCAGGGATGACATTTATTCTTCTTTTTTGGGACGGACTAGGCCTTTGTGTTTTTGTGGTGTAACATGGAAGTTTATGTTTGCTTTGCTTCCACTGAAAAAAAATTCCATTCCAAAGGTTAATTTTATGAATACCAATAGTTTAACATGAAAATTTTTGTATAATCTTGGTTGTTGCTTCATATGTTTGGGGTCAAAAGTCGTATCCTATTGTAGTTTGACAAAACCTTTATAGACTTATATATTGTAGTGCAGGCGGTAAGGCTTATAGCATTGGTGACTAACTAGCTTACTGCAGTTTAACCAAATTGTGTGTGTATGCAATTGTGTGTGTTTTATGAGATAATGTGTTTGATGTAATGGTGTGTGTTTGTGTGATAGCGTGTGTTCAACAACACAGATAGAATGAACCAAAATGGATAAATAAATCATTTTCTTGTCACTGCTCTTTAGAGGCAGAATCATTTTAGCGGGAAATTGAGATGATAACAAATGCCTCTTCTGGCACATCTGATCTGTGGATGTCATGCTACAGTGATTTACCATTTCACCAGAGTGCATGTGTGTGTCCATTTGACGTTTAAATGTGTTTTATTGCCCAATGCTTTTTGGCAATTTATTTTAAAGGCATCTAAATGTCAACCTATCAGGAACATTTAATAAAAAATAAGTATATAATAAAAAATCTAAAAACTACAGTTCATATTCCCTATTCAAATGAAAGTGGGAAATTGATTTAAACTTACTTACAAAGCACAGATATACCCACACTCGTGGGGCCAAACCTGCAAAGACCAAAAGTGTGCATAAACTTGCAGACACGTAGACTGATTTATTGGTAGGTGGATGGGGGTCGGCAGAACAGATGCTGCTGATTGTGCTTCTAGATCCATCAGACATGGCCCGGGGCAGCAAAGCGAACCAGAAACAAGAACACACACACACACACACACACACACACACACACACACACACACACACACACACACACACACACACACACACACACACACACACACACACACACACACACACGCACACACGTACTCACATTCACATTCACTTGTGCATGTCTGCACTCAAAAAAGGTATGCCTCAGGGGTGTGTGTGTGTGTGTGTGTGCATGGGCACAATTGTGTGTCAAACTCCGTATGGTAGAGGCACATATGGGTCTTTGTCTCGGTCAGTACGTATGTGGTTACGTACACACACACACACACACACACACACACACACACACACACACACACACACACACACACACACACACACACACACACACACACACACACACACACACACACGCACACTCAATTGGTAATGTACGTATACAATATATCAGTTTTACATATAATTGTATATATTATATATAATTAGTATACTACTATACTATGGCTGTGATGTTTTTCCTCACTGGAATGGCCTGACTGGGACATGTTCTGCATTCTACACCCTTAATGTATAAGCTTTACCCTTTTTACCCTTTAGTCATCAGCTTCATTAAAATTGACATTAATTTTAACATGTGTCTCTGGGTTTCCCTAAAGCATTTAAAAGTAATAAGAAAAATACTTTGTTCATTACACTCACACAGACACACACACACACACACACACGCGCGCACACACACTCATCCATACAAAAGGACTGTGTGAGCAGATAGTTTACACTTGGGTGCCTGACTCTTACACTCCCTTGGTCCGCCAGAACAATTAAGCCTCTTGGTTATTCACAGACCCCTCCGTACCCCTAGACATGGAGCAGAATATCTCTCTCCTTCATGTCTAGGGGTACTGAGACTGCTCTTACAGTACACAACACTTACACAGTGCTTGGGTTTCCTATTTGGAACCGTTCTCAGCTCCTAGTACCATTTGCTTGTTCGTTTTTGTTAAAACAAACAAGCAAATGGTGTCCTCTCTTTATTGTCTGTTTTGGACTGGTGCAATTTGTAGTATAAAATACCATAACAAGGATTATTCTTCACTTAATAATGAAATTATTATAATTAGTAAACAAAGCCATTGCATGAACAGTTCTCTTGGCTGGAGTCAACTGGCCGGGCAATGCCGATCCATGTCTATTCATTTGCGGTGCATTAATGCAGCCAAAGAATGAGCCACTGGTTCTGGTCTCTGTACTGACCAGCTCTTTCCAGCCTGGTGTTCCTTTCACAGAGGCTGTTCTCTTCCACATCTTAAGCTTCCTTCCCGGTTCTGTGTGGATGGCAGGGTGGCACAATGGTAAGCTGCCTCACAGCAAGAAGGTCCCGGGTTCGACTTCCGGGGTGTGTGGGGAGGGTCCTTTTGTGGGGAGTCTATGTTCTTTCCTCCTGGTGCTTCGGTTTCCTCCCACACCACAAAAACATCCATGTTAGGTTAATACTCTGCCAGTGCCCTTGACCAAGGCACTATGCAGTACACCTGGAGTTTATCCTCATGTGGCTCCTAGTGCTGTAGGGATGGGAAATGCAGGGATCACATTTTATTGTGTAGAACTTGTACTTGGGCAAAGACAAAGACTTATCTTCTTCTTCTAGCCGCATACAAAAAGGCCAAGTTATCGACTAGCAACCCCGTCCTGTGAACTCACCGTCACCCAGCCATATACAATAGTCAGCTGCGGCCGTGTGATAATCTATTTTTTAGGATGTTAGATTGCCCGTGTGTGTTAGCAAAAGAGTAGACAATACGAAGCTATAGCGGAGGTTCAGACAGGAAGACTTATTGCCCTTTAAGAGATTATATCTATCTATCTATGTATGTATGTATCTATGTATCTATCTATCTATCTATCTCTAGCTCTCTTTCTCTAACACTGCCACCGTGGGATTATTATTGTGACATGCTGCAATCCTTTTCTCTCTTGGTCTGCCCTCAAACATCTCTCCTGCCCCAACATGTAGTCCCTGTTGCCATGGCAGTCAACATTTGGGAAACTGAGGAACAATTTGGATTCCACAACTTACAGTACAGCTTCATTAGAGAATGCTGTGTTTATCAAGTTCTTTAGACGTCTATTTATACAATAACTCCATGTGTGGGCTGTTGTTAGTGCGTGGACCTTTACTTTTGTATTGGTGAGAAAGCGAGTGGGTGTGTAAGTGTGTGTGTGCTCAAGTTTGTTTCGATTGCAGTCTCCCTCCATGGTTTGTTAATATTTATCTTTCTCTGTGTCTCTGTCTCTCTGTGTCTCTGTCTCTCTGTGTGTCTCTCTGTCTCTTAGTCTCTGTCTCTTTCTTAATCTCTGTCTGTCTCTCTCTCTCTCTTTCTCTATCACTCTGTCTCTCTCTTGCTTTATCTCTCTCTCTCTCCCTCTCTCCCTGAGTCTCCCTCTGTGTCTCTCTGTTTCGCTATTATATAATTTTCTAGACCAGTGTGACCTCTACAATATGACAGGTCTTTGTAACTCATTATAAAGCTCTTCAAACACTTTTTGATACCCTCTTATCTTTCTCACCCTCTTTATTTTATACTTTATTGTTCTCCTCTACTTTCTCTCTTTCTTCTGTTCAGCCTCACACACACACACACACACACACACACACACACACACACACACACACACACACACACACACACACACACACACACACACACACACACATCCATATTTGAATGCTTGGTATAGAAACTACACTGTACATACATACATACATACATGTCATGCAACAACATAAATGTCAGTTATGCTTACATCTAATGTGACTTTCCCTTTAAATGTGTGTATTTTGATCATTGCAGTCAGAGGAGTGCGGAGCAGAGTAGACATCACTAAATGATCCCCACACACTTCAATCATTTGCTTGTCCATTCTCAGCCCCACCCAATCAGCACAATTAACAGACTACGCAAGGACACAAGGCAGCGCATAGAACATCTGGACAGAACTTCTGAACAGAACACAGAATATCAGGGCACAACATCTGGACAGAACACGAAAGATATGGACACATAAGGACGGAACATTTTGACAGAACATCAGGACAGAACATCTGCACCATAGGACAATATATGGACGCAACAATAGGACACAACATCTGGACACAACATCAGGACAGATCATCTGGACACAACAGTAGGACAGAAAACATAACATGTTGACTTAACAGTAGGACAAAACATCTGGACACAACAGTAGAACAGAATATCTAGTTACGACACTAGGACAGGACATCTGGTTACAACAGTAGGACACAACATCAGGCAGAACACACCAACATCATGACAGAATAGTATTGACAAAACACAGAACATCAGTATAGAACACAGCACATCACAACATCTGGACAGAACACTAGGATGCAACACAAGAACATCTGGACAGGACATGTGGACAAAACATCAGGACAGAACACAGAACATCAGGACAGACCATATGGGCAGGACATGTGGACAGAATATCAGGACAGAACATCAGGAAAGTACATCTGGATAGGACGTGGATAGAACATCAAGACCGAACACAGAACACGAGGAAGGACATCTGGAATGAAAAGTGTGACGGAACATCAGGACAGAACAAAGAACATCTTGAGAGAACACAAAACATCTGGAAAAAACACAGGATAGAACACAGCACATCTGGACAGAGATAACAAATGAGGGAAAAACATAAAGGAAGAAAGGGATTACGCTAAAGCCAACAGAGTGAGCCAGGGTTTTGGGTTTTACGTGTATTTCAATCTGCTTTATGATTTATGAGAGTAAAAGGCATTTTGAGGAAAAAAGCAAGCCTTCTTGTACAGCATGCCCTCTCTGGTTAAACAGTCTTTCATTTTGGGAACAGCAGGCTTATATTTGCTGCAATGTGTGTGTGTGTGTGTGTGTGTGTGTGTGTGTGTGTGTGTGTGTGTGTGTTTCTCTGGTCAGTGAAGGCATATATGCTAAAGCCATATATCAATATGGCTTTTGACTGACCAAGACAGCCTCTCACCCTTCTTGGAACGAATGTAAGGGTGAACCTAAAATGACACACATTCACACACTACACACACCACATGACACTCACCACACACACACGCATATAAGCTGATGGCTTTATGCACACAAGGCAGCGTCTCGGTCTTTGTGTAGTGCCACCTTGATAGAATCAGTGTGAAAACGGACAATCACAGGCCTGTTTGAGTTTAAGTAATGATGATAATGGCTTTATTCATAATGGTGATGGTAAAGGTTAGGGAGAAAAATCCTTCCTGGAGGAACAGGAATTGTATTCAATCATTTGACATGCGCCCATAAGCCGAAACTTCAACTTTTTTTTTGTCTTTCATGTATGCCACATAAAACCACCTGATTTGCTCGAAGGCTGTATAGCTGTGATTGGCCCAGATCATCAGCAGTCAACTTAGGCCAGTGTCTTAGCCTCCAATTGTATATTTTTCTGAGCACCTGTCCCTTTTTTTAAATTGTTTCCAATAAGAGGGCAGCTTGACAAAAAGCACAACGCCCAGCATACTTTTTCACTGCGTATCACCTTTTTTTGTGTGGCTGCACAAGCGCTTCAACCCAGTGCTTCCCTGCGCAATGCGCGTTTCTGCCAGAAAAATACGCTATGTGGACAAGTGCCCTTATGGTGCCGAAGAAGCTCAGCTTAAGCTCAGCAGTCCCAGTCGCTACATTGCTCCTCTCTGCATGCTCAATGACCGTGGCATGTGCTCAAAACCAAGAGGGATCAAGCCGTAGCCTCATCCCACCCCGGCTTTGAAGCTGAATGCAGAATGGCTTGTAGGCTCATGACCGGCAAGTGTTCTCGATTGCCAATCAATGAGCATAGCCGTGCTGGATAATACTGATTGTATACTATACAATACTATACAATACTGATGTGTTGACCGGTTAGACTCGTCGCTGTCCATGGTGCCGAATTCCTCCTCAAACTCAAGCCTTGGCCTGCCCAGGCCCTCCACACAGTGGATAAACACACGTCTCTCCCTACTGGTTGAGACGGCAGCTCTGGAGATGAAGCAAGTAATCCAGGTTCCCTCAGACGGATCTTCCTAGAAAATAGTTTGGAGGTGTCTCCTAGCAAGGCACCTAGCTCCTTCTCTCTATCACCTCCTAAGGTCTCTCCTTTTTAATACACCAACGGGCAAACCCTTTCATCATGCCAATGACCGGGTTATTTGTGAGGGGTTATTGAAAGACATTCCTTGTGATGCACGTTGAGTGACCCTGTAATGGTGGAAAAGAGTCAACATGGCCCATATACATGAAGACAGTAGATAGTGAATAAAGATATTGAATAAAATAAATAAAACATAAGTTTTCTTCATGAAGTCATCCCCTCCAAGTATGTAGGCAGGAGACTTTCACAATTAATAAAATGGTGTTCTGTCTACTCTAACTGGCTGTGCGACTGTGTGACGTGAACTAGCGTAGCTCGGCTGGCTGGCGTGAGTTGGAAGGGTTCTGGGAGGGTTGACAGTATGATTATTGTGAACAAAGAGAGAGGTACGGGCTTGCCAGTATTTTCTATTTTTAGACTATAACCGTTATAGGGTGGGATTTGATCAATGTCATTATTGAAATAACAAACGGTCAGCGTTGACTACAGACAGATACAGTATGTCCAGGTTATTTTACAAGCTCATTCAAATGTTACACATTGCGACTTTAACCATTTGTGTGTGTGTGTGTGTGTGTGTGTGTCTGTGCGTGTGCATGCAAAAAGGATTTCAGTGATTGAGATGATGTCATATACGAATCTGCGCCACCCCGAGATCAAAGGCCTTAGCGTCACACTGACAAAATGTGAGAGAACATTATGTTGCTGTGTTGTTTACATCGGAGTAACACTCACTGACTTATGGCGCTCAAACATCAGAGAGCAGCCTATTAAAATTCGCCTGGGGGGGAAAACTATGGCTCTAATCTAATTTCAACTCCTACTCACTGGAGTGTCACGCACTCATTTTATCTTTGTGACCGAAACATATATCAAATATATACAAGAATATTCTCTGTCCTGAACTGAGGGACAAATGTGATTTGACAGGGCCATGCCAACCCAATCCAAACATTCCAGACACAAGTCCCATGCTATTGGAAGAGCAGCCAATTGTTAGAGAATTTTCGTTTTGCGAGAAACGTAAACGTCACGCTCCATGTTTTGTAGGCTCCACAACATTTATTGTTACCTTCAAAATGTCGACCAAACTGTGTTGTATAGCATTGTCTTTGTATTCTGTATTTGGCTTTCTGCCTTGTCTACCTGCCCAGTGATGTATGGCTTATATTAATTGACGCCAGTTTAGCTTTCAACATAATCGAGTTAGGCACATTTACACATTTTGTATTTACAGACCTATTCGTCTTCACAGGCCGATAGCAAAACAAGATAGATAGATGTACACTTTAAAATAGGAAAAGTCTATTCCACCAAATACTGACATTCCCGGCACAGAAACCTCCATTATGTGTATCCATATTGTTATTACATAATGCAATAATCAGAAATGTTAAGGCATGTCAAATTTAGAATAGTTTAGATCCATACCCCGGCTTCAGACACAGGCAGGTGTTTCTGTTGAGCAAAGGGTTCATCCACCCTGTCAACCATGATCATTTTCCATACAGCGGGCAAAAGAAAGAACGCATTTCATCTTTAGACACACAACCTTTGGTAGAGAGCAACGCAATGCAAACGCAACACAGTCAAGCATGAACACAGTCAAGGTGCTGTAATAGACAGTTCAACAGGGAGTAAAGCACAACAAACCACTGAGAACACCACTGTTGTTCAGAAGCCTATTTAAAATGTGGAGCAGATGGTTCACTTCATATTGGAGAGGAATTTTACAGTTGGTTTTGTTTCTACTGTATCACTTTTAAAGCTTTAACAGGGTGGGCTGGTTTGATCTGCAGAAGATGAAAGGATTTCTGAGAGAGAGAGAGAGAGAGAGAGAGAGAGAGAGAGAGAGAGAGAGAGAGAGAGAGAGAGAGAGAGAGAGAGAGAGAGAGAGAGAGAGAGAGAGAGAGAGAGAGAGAGAGAGAGAGAGAGAGAGAGAGAGAGAGAGAGAGAGAGAGAGAGAGAGAGAGAGAGAGATGCTTCTACTCCTGTAGAAGTTTCTGGAAGAGAGACAACAAGGTCTAAATATAGAGCGTTACTCTGTGGCACATCATCGCAAAAGATGCACATCTAAGCAGGATCTTATGTGTCTTGTGTGTGTGTGTGTGAGATGTAATAGCTGCCGACACATTAAGCTGTGGGGAACTGGAAGAGTCATGATGTGCGACCTCATATGGTATGGCGGAGATCTGACATCACACACACACACACACACACACACACACACACACACACACACACACACACACACACACACACACACACACACACACACACAAATAGACACACTAACAGAGTGAATGACTCACTGTTTTGCTAGTGGGTTTCCAGACTAAGCAAATAAGAAACTTTAAAGGTGAAAGGTCAGCATGGGCATTCTCACTTGAGACATGGAGATCACCGACACAGCATTGTTTCAAAAGATTTAACTTTTGATCCATCTTTTGTTTTCAGGGGAACTTGAGTCATGATTGTTCATAGACACAATGAAAAGCACTGTGTATCCGTTGCTGAAATCATCTAAAAATGTATGTTGGCCAACCAAGATTTTAATAGGCATGGACATTGAATGACCACGCCTTCTCTTTGGACAAACACACACACACATATTCACACACAAACACACACTCACACACAGTTGTGGTGTAGAGCATGCAGAATAGGCCAGTTTCACATGCTGAGTTAAGTCTCTCCGGCTCTGTGTTCAGGTCGCATGTGACACACACACACACACACACACACACACACACACACACACACACACACACACACACACACACACACACACACACACACACACACACACACACACACACACACACACACACACACACACAGAGAGAGACACATTTGTCAATTTACAGAACACGAATGAATGAAATCAGTTAGCATATTTCAACCCTAATTAGTCCACATTCAACAATATATTATCATTGTTTTAGTTTGTTTTTGCTTCACTCAGTTAGTCGCCTATTGACCAACATTTTATTGTGCTTTTCCAGTGTTCCTTTTATGCGATCCTCGTTTCCATCTATTACATGCAAATATCTTCAATGACAAGCAAATCAATTAGTTTAATCCTCAGTTATTTATCGACAATCAAAGCTAGTTCCTGACATGCTTCAGAACAGATTGTAAAGAGGCTTGTTCTCTCCCATTCAACAAAACTGATTGACTTCATCCAAAAGCATATGAAAACGTTGGGGAATCTATTGTGAACACCAAAGCTGTATTATTTTATGGTAGATTATTACCGTTGAAGTGCGTTCATCAATGTAATCCTCTTCAGGGTCTTGAATTGTGTTTTTTGTTCTTCAAGTAATTTTTTCCCACACAGTTTTTACTTCCATTCACTCAAATGAATGGATTGGAAGAAAGGAAATGTAACCTTTGTATGTCCTTTAAATTAGCTTTCATTGTGTGGCCACAGTTTGATTGCATGTCATGTAGGGTGTAGCGTGCTTTGATCAAGGATACCGTTCAGCCTCCTTGAGTCATTCTGTCATCAGGCGTATCTTCACATTCGCCGGTCATTGTTTTTGTTTGATCTTTTCCTTTCTGCATGACTGCTTTGAAGCCGTCAGTCACTGCCATCGTCTTCGCTTTTCGCCATCATCGTTGACCTCCAAATTATTCCGACCCTCGGTGACAAAGTCAATTGGGGGGCAAATTGCTCAGACCTGAAAAGCGGCAAAAGTCTAGCTGATTCCCAATTATTCTCCCTTTGTGTTGCGTTGATGCTGACTGTGTTCCATTCTGTCCACACTTTGTCCTTTTCCCTTCATGCTGAACGCTCCTCCCATTAGCTTCATTACCTTCAAACTTATCTTCTAATGGTGAGGTGCTTTAGATGTGGTGTCAAACTCGCAAATGAGTTATTCTAAGCACCCCAAAATGTCCACGGTGATGATGCTGCGAGACGTGGGTCACGACCCCACGTGGATGCAGGAGAGACGTCTGTGGCAACAGCAGCT
>JACYXH010000568.1:1262500-1305000 GCA_026745465.1 Lota lota | reverse complement strand
TTCTACAAGCCGGTTCCCAGTAAAGAAACAGGCGACAAAGGTACAAATTAAACACAGAAGGCGAGCTGAGGTAAGATAGAGGAAGAGGATGGAGAGGAAGATGATGAAGACACTGAGGGACAGATGGCAAACGAGGAAGACAGATGTGTTGTGAGCGGGATGGGAGAGTGAAAGATGTGTTTGTGTGTGTGTGAGGGGGGGGACTGTGTGTGTGTGTGTGTGTGTTTGTGTGTGTGTGATTGCTGAGTCCTCTTGTTTGAGAGTGATTAGTCAAAGCCCTCAGTTTGACACAATGAGATCAGCACAGCTGAGTAGAAGGCATACATTACTGTTCTAGGGCAACACACACACACACACACACACACAAACACACCGATATACACACCAACACAGATATAAACACAAGCACCCATATACACACACACACACACACACACACACAGTGCGTGTGACAACGCAACAGGATTTTCAGAGAGTGACGCCTATTTGCACAAGACGCTGAGAGCAGCTGAGTGTGTGAGGCTGTGGGCCTCCATGCTGTCTCTGTTATTGTTAGGTCTACAACAGTGACCCCCTCATCGTACACGACTCCCACCCTACTCTCCCCCATCCCTCTCTCTCTCTCCCTCCCCCATGTCGTGGCCCCTTCTTCCTGTCAGTTTTCTGATCCTTTACCAGTTTACCGTATCCTTCTCTCCTCTCCTTTTGCAATCGCTCCTCCTTTCTCTCTCACTCTCCTCTCACATCTCTCTCTCTCTCTCTCTCTCTCTCTCTCTCTCTCTCTCTCTCTCTCTCTCTCTCTCTCTCTCTCTCTCTCTCTCTCTCTCTCTCTCTCTCTCTCTCTCTCTCTCTCTCTCTCTCCAAACTTAACTCGCCTGACTCCTGGGTCTCGCTCCCCCGGGTCTCCACCAGACAGAAACCCCTCCTTTACACCCTCCCTCCTCTCCTTCTCCCAGACTCCTTTAGTGTTCTTCTTTCATCCTCTCTCCCCCATCAGACTGAGCCAACACCCCAGCCTTCCGCTTCATCCCGCTTTAGACCAGGACCCCACACCCAATACCACGTCACCAGACCTGCTTCCCTACACCCAATACTATGTCACCAGACCTGCTTCCCTACACCCAATACTATGTCACCAGACCTGCTCCCCTACACCCAATACCACGTCACCAGACCTGCTCCCCTACACCCAATACCACGTCACCAGACCAGCTCACCTACACCCAATACTACGTCACCAGATCTGCTCCCCTACACCCAATACCACGTCACCAGACCTGCTCACCTACACCCAATACTATGTCACCAGACCAGCTCACCTACGCCCAATACTACGTCACCAGACCAGCTCACCTACACCCAATACTATGTCACCAGACCTGCTCACCTACACCCAATACTACGTCACCAGATCTGCTCACCTACTCCCAATACTAGTGTTCAGGTCAAAGATGCTGCCAGTATCACGCCTCCATTTTGATCGACAAGCTCAATTCCAATCAACTGTCAGATGTTGGCAGGGCCGGCCAGTCAAGTGTGTGGTGCGGAGAGGGCCATGTGGCAGCCCCCGCCCCATGGACACGCCCCATGGACACGCCCCTGCTCCTCCTGCTCTAAGCCTTATACCAGCTAGTTGCCCCGTCAGCATTGTCTGTTCTTGTCAAGTGTTCCCGTCCGTCTGTCTGTCTGTCCTCTGAATGCCTGTTCTGTCAGCCACATCTCATTCTAGTCACATGACTCTATGTCTGCTCATCTGTCTCCGTGTCTATCGAGTAAAGTCAAGGAGAGAGAACACGTCACGTCACGCAACATTTGTGGGATAATATGCGATACTCAAAAAAACGATTGTGATCAATTGTAAAATCCATTACAATGGCGATGAATTTACTGTATTCCAGGTTCTTAAGCCACTTTCACTGTAAAGTGGACAACAGACCAAAATACTTTGTGAAATATGTTGTGTGCAACAGCCTGTACTCTAAATACAGCTGTTGAGCTATTGATGACATCTATATATTCATGTTGCGGCCACATTTCTGCCAATAAAACAACAAATTAAACATTCCTTGCCAGTGGAAGCTGAAAACAGCTCCTGTACTGAAACGTCTCTGAACAGAATGGTGTCAGAACAGTTCAGGAACGCTGTAATATTGGTTTCCCTCTATCAATAGAGCACATTGTGGACTGCTGGACCTAACACATACCCTACCGAATCAGCCATTTCCACCCACCTTCCACCCCCCATAATAACATCTCTAGGACTGCAGCTAATCCTCAGCATAAATGTACGAAAATGCACTGTGCAACTTCCACACATCCAGTTTTCCCCGTCCCAACTCCCATTCTGTTAATTACTATTCTGTGCTGGAGGGGGGAAACAACAATACATTGATTTGTTGGTCCAGCTCAGCATTTTAGATCAGGGCTAATGACCTACAATCTTTAGTGGCAGCCGTCTTCTTGACAGCCACAGTGGGAATGCGGCCACATGGGACTTGTATGCCTACCGCTGGTAAGCTACTACTGCACAGGCTAGGATAGGCTAACATGGTGCGGCATGTGACAATCGATTCAACCCATGGATTACTAGTGGACCGTGGGGGACCGGGCATTTTTCAAAGCAGCAGAGCACTCAACTTGATTTGTGTACATGCATTCGCACATGGGTGATACGTGCGGCTGTCTCAGCGTTGCCAATGGATGTATGGATTTGAGTTGCCTCACTGCCCAACTGGGACACTAAGAACAGCTCTACAGCCCTCCACTCATGAACACAGTGCATCACTGTGTGTGTGTGTGTGTGTGTGTGTGTGTGTGTGTGTGTGTGTGTGTGTGTGTGTGTGTGTGTGTGATGGGTGGATGGGTGTATCTGTGTATATGTTTGTGTGTGTGTGCACGTGGGATGGGTGTGTGTTTGTGTGTGTGTGTGTGTGTGTGTGTGGTGACTTAAAGTCATGCATTTCTATGTATGTGTGTCTCTAAGCTTATGTGGCGTGTGTGCAAGTGCATGTCTGTTTGTGTATGTGTGTGTGTGTTTGTGTGCTCGTGTGTACATGATTGTGTGTGTGTGTGTGTGTGTGTGTGTCCCTGCACCTGATATCCCTGCGTGTCAGGTGTGATCAGGTCCATCATGTACCTCTCCTACCCAGCTGAAGTAATGCTGTAGCGTTGTTGGGCCTCCAGGATACGTTCTGTACAGTTTTACTGTATCTTTCACCATCCATGCATGTGTAGGCAGTGCTTTTTATAAGACAACACAATAGAATTAGATGTGACTAAATATATGATTGTTCTCCCAAGGTGTGAGGACTCATGGGGGCTGATACGTGATGATTCTTCTGATTATTCTGATTCTTATGAGTAACATGTCACCATGGTTACCCATCTTACTTAGTTTTACCTTCCTTATGGCTGTCTGTGTTGTTTCCGGGGCCTTGACAATGTTGTTTGCGTTCACTTTAGTGAAACTGTGAATGATGTTCCCCATTACACAATCATCTTGTTGTGCCCTTCTAGCTCCATCCCAGCTCTGTTTGTGTGGCATTCTAGGCTTTTCTAATGTGTTGTGTCCTACACAGAGCTCCTTCACATGCGACCTGAACACGGAGCCGGAGAGACTTAACTCAGCATGTGAAACTGGCCTGTTTTGCATACTCTACACACCACTACTGTGTGTGTGTGTGTGTGTGTGTGTGTGTGTGTGTGTGTGTGAGTGTGCGGTGCATGTGTCTAAGTGTGCGTGTATCTGTACCTAATGCCTGTGTAAAGCAAATGATGTAGAATTTACACAATGTACATTACGTCACAGAGTAGGCCTGACTGAGCAGCCAGCTCAAGCACACATTAACTGTGTTTTCTCCAAATGTGCTCATTTAATGTCTGTTTGTCCCATTATCTGACACACACACACACACACACACACACACACACACACACACACACACACACACACACACACAGAGTATGCCTGTACCGTTCTGTTACATTGCGTGCATGTAAATGCCTGCATGCATGCACGCATTGGAACGGCTATTCTGTGTTTCCGTGTCACTAGATCAGACAAGAGTTTGGCAAACTAACGTTGGCAGAGAAGGCCTCCTTGTCTTCATGGAGGTTCTGCAGCCAGTGTGCCTTTCAGCCTTGATTGTTTTGTTCCCCCGAGTGTTGCTGATAAAGTTATATTCATCGAACACTCACGCCTCTTTCGGAAACACACTCGAAGTGTTGTTATAGATTGCTGCTGCCGTCGTCCTCACGATCCATGGCCTTGACAGTTAAATGCATTTTTGAATCAGCACATTTTTTTGTTGTGTTTGGTAAGGCGCCATCGGACCTCGTCTGGACTTCGTTGTTAACGGCGGATCCATCGTTGTGGAATAAGTTGTGGTGACGCTTCCTTCGCTGTGAAATTAGATGCGGCGACGTCCCAATCGACCGCCTCCGTGTGCTTCTCCGGGAAACCTGAGCAATGTGTTTTTTTTCACCGCTGGTTGATTGCTTTTCATTGTATCGTAGATGGGTTGTCGTATGGAGAAAGCAGTCTTGGTTTCCCAATGCGGTCCCTGTATCAGCAGAGTGGTGAAAACTGATCTTACGCACAATGACTGAATAACATGGCGTGATGGGGAAAGTGTTGAAGTACAACAGGATTTTTTGAGACAGTATGTTTTCTAGAAACTACTACTGAACATCAATACAGGACATCGTGTCTCAGCAGCCAAGCCTGCCTTACAATGCCAGCAACCCTTCGTTTATTTTTAGTTTTTTGTTCCCAGACTGCTTGTTTGGAGAGCGTGTCTGTGTAGGCTGTTATATTGGAAGGTTTGGTACGGAGTGTGGCAACAGCTTGTCCACTTTAAATGTATAGCTCTTCATCACAATTGCACTCTCAAAGGGCTACACAGCACCGTCGCACTCAGTCACTGGGAAGCCACGCAGCACTCCATTCTGTTCGGAGTTTCAAGCTGTGCAGTTATTTAGAGGATGTGCTGTTTACGCTATCACCTGGTGGCCTTGTGACCTGGCTGATATCTGTCTTCACATTGTTTCTCACTGCAGATCGATGTGGGCACGAGCCCGTTGAGCCTTGTCCAAAAACAAAAAGATTGGACTAATCAGTGCTAAGGCGAGGGACTTTCAGTTCATGACAAACAACGATCAGTCTCAACACACCTGGGCACACCACTCCAGGTGTGTGTGGCGCGACTATTTCCCCAAACTGTTTAACGCTCGTTCCATTTCATTTGACAGGTTGTGGTCATCAAATGACTGCACATTTCAGTTTCAACTCAAGTAAGACGGCTAAATATAAATATTACCTGCACTCGATTTGGAGGATTTCCCCAGACAGCTGGCCGAGGAAGAACAGAGCAACACGACGGCTTATGGTGGGTTGTGCTGTTGGATTTCGCTGTTGGCAAGAGAGTTATCGGTGGCGGCCATATTTAATGCGTGATGTCACCAGAGGGATGCAAAGCTAACAGCAGGCCGCAACGACAATAACATGCTAGCTCTGCTCAGCACACGCACACACACATACACACATACACACATCATGTACACACAGACACACGCACATCTTGTACAGACACGGCAAACATACCAGAATAACTATGAAACAGAACATGGAATCACAGGGGTACACAAGGACACTCGGGAGTCATGTTGGCTCAGAGTGTGTGTGTGTCATATTGAAATAAATGTGCCAGTTGTCCAGGTTATAATATAAATATGTATACTATGATATGTATGTGAGGCAATGCATATGTAATAGCCTACATAATATACTGTGATACGCAGTACTGTATAATGTAGACCGTGTTGTGTTGTACTGTTATTTGAAACTTCTTTTACAGTGAAGTTTCTAGCGTTGCATTCTGTTGGACAATGGTTTTGTATTGCTGTATTTTGCTATTTTGCATTGTGTATCAGGTGCTCACACACACACACACACACACACACACTCACACAGCTGTCACACGAGGTGACACGGCCTTATAGCAACACTTGCCTATAGCCGTGTACGAACCATGCCTATAACATTCACGCCGTATTTACTGTGAGACAACAAGCAGAAGGCTTCCTGAGTCCAACACTATCCCCCATGCTTTGTCTTGTCTCCCCCCTTCTAAATAACGGGTTTTCTTGGCATGCCAGGCGGCCTTTGGATCCATTCCTCCTTTTATCTCTCCGGTAATAATAGCTCAGATGTCAATTTCGCCCCCAGTCGTTCAAACTTTTTAATAACATAAGGGGGTAGATTTACTGCGCCTCCTATCTGCTTCTTACTGCAGGCCATGAATTATTGCAATGGAGCGGCAGAACGTTGCATTGCAGCGGGAGCCAGCGTCGGTTCCGCCGACAACAGAGAGGCATCGCTCCTCATTCTGTGTGGGAAAAGTTGTGCTTCAGTTCCAACAAGAGACCAGCAACAAATACACACAATTTGGTGGTTTCTCATTTTTGTCTAACCTAACATGAAAATCTTTGGTTCCAAAGGCCCCATGGCTATATATTGGAAGCATATAATTGTGTTGAAGATAATACAAATAAAAATAAAAAACATAAGCAGAAATTAATGGAAATGATAGGCTTAATGGTCAGGTGTTGTATGTGGTTCTGAAAAGGCGTGCTATATATGTATGTATGTATGTATGTATGTATGTATGTATGTATATTAATAAATAAATAAATAAATATATATATATATATGTGTGTCTAAGTGCACCCACAAAAGGAAAATACCATCTGAGACAGACCCATACTGTAATAAAATAACATCCCGCACACACACACACATACACATACACAAACACACACACACACACATACACACACACACACACACACACACATAAACACACACATACACAGCTTCTCTCAGAAGACGTCAGTCAGAGGGAGGACATGACGTTATCGCACCACGGCAGGCTCACACAGAGCTGAGCCTCAGCTAGGGCCCGGGGCCCCGAGCGGTTAAACACCAAAACAAACAAGTTAAAGAGCTGCTATTGTACAAGTCCCACTTCCACTGCCCTGGCATGCATAACAAGTGATTACCGACCGGGGAACTTGAAAACTGAATTCCGCTGTCGCGCCCTTAAGTCGCTGCCGAGAACATTCGACCTATTCGATTTGAGCTGTGACATGGCTAACAGAAGTCCTACCTGCTCCATCAGTTGGGTGTGCTTGTCATACACCCAATAGCTATGTTTGGACTGTGCTGATTAACAAATCAAACCATGTTTGCTGGTGTTTGGTTAGGTTTGGCAATGACCTGCACAACACAATACTACACCCCCAGCACCGTGTTAGCTGTGTTTCCCCTAGCTGGCATTTTGCTGGTATTTGGAGAGGTCACGCATAAACAAGCCAACCTACCAAGTATATATTGTGTGTGTGTGTACATAGCTGGGCAGCTTTGATGTGGTATATAGTTATTTTGTATATGGTATGTGTTTGTTGTTTGTAATACCCATGTTTGGATATATGTGTGTGTGTGTGTGTTTGTGTGTGTGTGTGTGTTTGTGTGTGCAGTGCAGATAACCGGAGGAACAGGCTGCTAGGGGCCATGTCAAAAGGGATCTCATCATTAGATCCAGCAGAAGTGAGAAACATGGAAGATAGGAAGAAAGGCAGGGTGCTTGGAAGTACAAATCTTTAATTTATTCTTTCTTTCGTTCTTTATATTGTTCTGTCGTTCGTTCGTTTTTCCGTTCGTGTGTTGGTTCGTTCTCTCTCAATAGGCACGAGCGATGTAAGGCTTAGTCGTTCGAAACACACCTGTTCCCCATCACTGTCATGCATGGTGTGCATGCCGCCAGACAAATGATGAAGCTCTGACGATGCAACATGGTCTCAGGAAAGCCTTCCATTGTACTCAGAACCATGGACCAAGCGTTGAGTATCACGAACCAAACTACACAGGGCAGCCCTATGTGGACCATTAGCTTCCTTTTGTAAGGCTCTCTTCACCGTAAGGGGCAGACTGCTGTTTGGAGCGCTACTACAAGGGTGTAGCTGGCCAGAAGTGAGTCTGGAAAAGTGAAGTATCTGTCTATGCGGATGATAACGCCCCACCATCTCTGGGGGACCTGAGACTCTGCTTTAGAAGGCTTGTCTGGACTCTGGGAAGGAGGAACGTGGAGACACGATCATCAGATCATCGGTTGCCTTGGTGACTGCTCCTCATCTTGTGCTCCAGATCGCGTTGGTATGTGGGGATTCAATGCAAGGAATTTCCTTTCCTGTGTGTGCGTGTGTGTGTCACCATCACAGTGATGTGGGTGCGTCTGACAGATCTGTGGTGGTTCCAGTAGAACTCCCACCGACCATCAGGTCATTGCTCTCCTGTTGCCGAAGTTGGCGACCTGGAAGAAAAGGAAAGATGACCCTCAATAGAAATCCCTCTGTTTATCTTTAATGTCGATTGACCTTGAGTAAAGAATTGTAAAGTTAACTTTATTAGTGTACACATAATTTGTGAACTTCTACTGTGTCTGTTCAGCTGCTTATTTTTCCATTCTCTATTTGCCCTGGAAAAAACATTTCAGACTGTACATTTTAGAGTGTTCCACTCTTCTCTTTACTTTCTGTCAAACAGTGAAACAACTCCCCCCCCTCCCCCCCAGCAACCTCCCCCTTGCTTTCATTTCATTATTATTATCTATTTATATTAGACACATCCAAGCATAACACCGCAACTGTGTGTGTGTGTGTGTGTGTGTGTGTGTGTGTGTGTGTGTGTGTTTGTGTGTGTGATAGAGAGAGCGAGAGAAAGATGTAAAGTGAGAGATGTTCCTTCACGACTTACAGGCTTACAAAGGCACATGAAGGGAGGGGGGGGGGGGGGGGGTCTACGGGTAGAGGAGGGGGGGGGGGGGGGGGGGGCTTTTGGAAGAATGTGAATGAGTGGAAAAATGGAGGCAATAGCAAGATGGTGGAGATGGACGATTAGAAAAGACAGAAGGTGGTTTTAAGGAAGTGCAGGGGAGAGTGGCCTACGGCGGCCGTAAGGAGTCAGTGTGATCATTCCAGTGGTCGTGACTCCTGTGCCGGGCAAAGAGCAATTCCGAGACGCCGTAAAGGCAGCATTAGCACAGCAGCCCCTGTAGAGCGCTTGACCATCGGGCATGAAATGAGACCTGCAGCTGGCGGGACGCGTAGAGGAGGAAGCGTTTTCTTCTCCCTCTCTGTCGCGCTCTAATTTTCTTTATCTGTAGGCTTAATCCATTTGTTATTTGTGTTTCTCTCCATCTGGAAAGAAACGGTCGAATTCCACGCCGTTTGGCGTGCGTGGGGAAGAGGGAGTGGGCCCGGGTCTTTGATGTGGAGAATCAAAGACCATTACGGTGTACGATGTCTCGGAGCGCTGTCGCCTTAGTTTTCACACCCGCAGGCTACAAGAGGGCTTACTGCCAAAACACGCTGTTAGTGAAAACACACAGGGATACACACAAACACACACGTCACTGAGCGTCCCCGGGTGCCATGCGCTAACCGTCCGACACGCTGCTGTCACTGTCCTGACAGCGAGATGGACCACGGTGATACCACCTGCCCACCTCTCACCACCTCCTCACACTGAGGACCCGCTTACAAGTTCACACACGTATGCATGGTTGTACACACACACACACACACACACACACACACACACCACACACACACACACAGGTGAGCCTGTGCGAAAAGGGTGTGTTATCTGTGATGTGTCTTCCACAACATCACTGCAGACAAGACAGGGGGAAAAGTGCAGCAATGAATGGATGGATGAGTGGGTTAGAGGATGGATGGATGGAGGGATGAATGGGTGGATAATAAACCCCCCTTCCTTGTTTGCCCCGACTCCGTGAGATTACAATATTATTTTATTCAAACATTCCATTTGCATTAGCTCATTCAGCCTCACTTCTTTGATTGCACCGAGCACCTGTCAACTTTAACTGCAACAATCCTTTGGACTATTTGATATCTAGATGCATGAGTGCACATGGATAGATTGGTGTTAACGCAATTGGGATGTTCCAGGCTACGACCGGTTCTCCATGTGAGACCGAAGGCCCTCCCAGAATACTAAAGCTGGTGGTGTCGTCCCTGGAGCACAATGACCTGTGTTGCATGGAGGGCCATGTTTTACACAAAGAGAGCCGTGTTTGTGTTCGCCTTCGTAAACACGTGTTCAAATATGCTGCTCAATTCATAATGATTCTGTTTTCGCTTGTGTGTGCCACGCCAATGCAATGGCTTGGCAAGGTTAAGAATATTGTTCTAGACATGGACAGACATGGACAGGTTACCGCTATAACTGGAGGGATGGAGGGAGGACTATAGTAAAATAATGATTGTGCACTTAATCCTCCATTAAAACCCACTAGCCTGCATGCAAGTTAACAGCTGTACATAAGGAATGTATTTAAAAGGACAGAAGTAATTTTCTCTTACAATTTCGCTTACAATTTGATATATGGAAAGATATGAAGACCTACTTCTCTATTCAATATATGAATAAATGGTTTGAACCACATTCACCATTTTGACTATTCATCCCAACTTCTTTCCAGGGCAATAACATCTCCTTGGTATTTAGCTTACAATACCTAGCTCTTCAAGGAGAACCTGTATAGGTCTTTTCACACCACGTTAGGTTTTTCAAATCCATAAAAACGGTTCAGATTTTCATTAGGTTCCATATCTTTTAGACTAAATCCGATACAAAACTAAACGCAGCACAGGAAGTACTTGCAGAAAAAAAAACACGTAACACACTAGGCCCAGGCTCTGCACGGTCTCCCCAAAAACGTCTACTATATCATAGTAGGACTGCTCATCCAAGATTACAGTCTCCATAGTAGAGTTATAGTCGCCTTAGCACAGTGAAAGTCTCCCTAGCAGAGTGATAGTCCCCCTAGCAGAGTGATAGTCCCCCTAGTGGAGTAATAGTCCCCCTGGCGGAGCAACAGTCCCCCTAGTGGAGTGATAGTCCCCCTGGCGGAGCAACAGTCCCCCTGGTGGAGCAACAGTCCCCCTAGTGGAGTGATAGTCCCCCTGGCGGAGCAACAGTCCCCCTAGTGGAGTGATAGTCCCCCTGGCGGAGCAACAGTCCCCCTGGCGGAGCAACAGTCCCCCTGGTGGAGCAACAGTCCCCCTAGTGGAGCGGTAGTCCCCCTGGCGGAGCAACAGTCCCCCTGGTGGAGCAACAGTCCCCCTAGTGGAGCGGTAGTCCCCCTGGCGGAGCAACAGTCCCCCTGGCGGAGCAAAAGTCCCCCTAGTGGAGTGATAGTCCCCCTGGCGGAGAAATGGTCCCCCTAGCGGAGCTTCAACAAGATCCCTATATGATCTGTACACACAGATCTGTGACCTACTTGGAGTGTAACTTTGGCTCCTACTGTGATGCAGTTAAAAATAACTCAAATGGGAATCTAGTGCACACATACACACTTGTATACACACAAACACACTTGCACAGAACACAAGCGCATAGTGATTCTCCATCAGTGCTGATCAGAGCTCTTCCCCATAACAACCTTGGACACGTGTAGGCACGTGGGCACTTACGACCGAACACACAAAACCATACACACACACACACACACACACATGCGCACACACACACACATGTACACACACACACACTGCTCTAATGGAGACATGCGTTGATTTATTCAGACACGCTGTACCTGCTGTCAGCCACACTCACACACACAAACAGATCCCTCTTCCTGCCGTCCTATCAGCATGTGCTCGCTGATGCAGTGACGCACACAATGCACCAGAAACACATGCGTCGAAGACGACCGTAGCGTGCACCCAACTTGGCGCGCATGCACCGCAACATGTTGACAAGGAAATGGAAATGCTCTCTCTCTCTCTCTCTCTCTCTCTCTCTCTCTCTCTCTCTCTCTCTCTCTCTCTCTCTCTCTCTCTCTCTCTCTTCATATTAAGTGCTCCGTGTCTCTCAAACGGGGATAAACAGATAGGAAGACAAGTGAACACATGTTTAGGGTCGTAGTGCTTCCTCATGATTACAGGTGAGAGCCATCATGGGCCTATTTTGGATGGAGTAGGCGGGGTCCTTGCGCACGCACACATACACACACACACAGTTATTTAAGTGAATATTTTAATATATATATATCCTCAGTGAGACTTAACCTAAAGGGCAAAGAAGATAGAAAATATTGGTGAACCAGTGGAATCTCAATGCGAGCCCTTGAAAAACGGCATGTTGCGCAGCAATGAGCTAGCTCTGGAGCAGCAAATCAAGCAGTCTGTGTGCGTTTCCACGAGGTGCAAAGGAGAGGGGAGAGATCTAGAGCGTGACCTTAGAGGAAAGACACTTTCTGGTCCCGGCATTGCTGACAGCTTTCGCCCCCCTTTTTTTGTTACTCCTTCCTGTTTTATGAGGTCATTTAAAGGTACACTCTGGGGGCGAGAGAGCTATATTTGAAGAAAGGATTGAGAGAGAGAGAGAAACGCATACACTGAGAGGGAGAGAGACACAGAGGGAGGGAGAGAGAAAAGGCAGTGAAAACAGTTAGTCAGATAAGCACTTTGGACTGAAAGGAATATATATATATATGTGCAGTGTTCATATTTATAGTCTTCAGTGTTTTATTTCTGTTTCTCATATTAAAAAAGAAAATCATTACAAACAATTTCAGATTATGGACCCAATTATTCCCTGATGGTGATAGGAGCGTTGCCCTTCAAAGCAGGCCTCCATTGCATTTGTCTCACCCCCCACACTGACATGAAGCATAATATGGATCTAATATATTTGCAAACATTTGCTTACGGTACTTCATTGTTGAGCCAATGATTGAAATACAGCCGGCCGAATATCCCTCCTGTGTACAGGTTATTTTCTCTTGAACACGTTATTATCGTACTGTCATGACTACACCAAGAATGAACCCCAGAGGATCAAGGCAATCCTCTGTACTCCACAGTGACGTAGCTACCACCTCCTCCCACCTCCACCAGGAGGACAAGGCCCAACGGTTTCTGTTGCATTTCTTAATTATAGAATAGAATGTAGTTACTGCCAAGGTGCTCCATTGTGGGCCACTGAAAGCGCTGCGTGTGCCAATACAGCATTGGCTGATCCATCTGAGCTGACGAATGATCCCGGATCTCTTTATTGACAGAGTGGGGGGGGGGGATTCTGCGGCAGACTCCACTAGTCTGTCCTGTCCCAGTCAGAAAATGACGGATGTTTTTGAGGAGAATAGAGACGAGGGGATAGGGGGAAGGGTCATGCTGGGCCTAAGCCAGGGCTATTGCAGTAGACGGGCTTCACTGCAGGCTCCAGTTTAGAGTCTATTGTTGTCTCGGTTCTTCTTTTTAAAGTTTACACACACACACCACACACACATACACACACACACACACACACACACACACACATACAATCTTCAACGTAGCACAGTGGGCCAGGAGACATGCTATGTTTAAAACTAAGCAAGCGTCTTCTCACTGTCTGGGAAACATCAGGAGACTTGCACATTGTCTGGCCTTAGCACGCGGACTGGCCAGGAGTACATGGTGGAGGTACACACCACAGAGCAGTTGCTTGAATCCACACAGTGCCTCCATCCATCCGTCTGGGACAGAATACACAATGTGGTTGTTCAGACCATGTGGGACAATTCTAACAAGACTAAAGCTGTAGTGGATGGTTCAGGGACATCTGGGTTTTTCTGTAGCTCTCTGTCCAGATAGCCCAATAGCTGGCAATAGTTATTTCCTCCATCCTTTATCTCTATTAATGTCCTGCATTTTTTTCTGGACATTTGAGACGTTGTGTGGCAGCACATTAAAGTGTATACATTTGTGTAGATACTGGCAAATAATTATAGTGATTTGGAATGTGCAAATGCCACTAACTAATTAAACAACGAAACCATTGTAAACACAATCGTTGAAGGGTAAATAAACCCCAGTTTTACCAGGGGAACTTCGGCCCACGAATTTTAAAAATAGGTGATCTGAGCAGTTGTGATAGTTGTAAAGCGTTTAGAAAAAACAGACACATCGGGTTCCATAGGAGCAAGCGCGAGGGGCGTGGTAAAATGTTGTCAAAACCCACGTCACACTTGCTCGAACCAGGGGGAGCAGCCAATAGAAAACTACCTCTCTGGAAAAGTATTTTAGCCGCTATTAGCAAACTCCTTGTGTCTTACAGAGAATTTCCCGCATTTAACAACCTAAAACATTTAAGGTGAACATTTCTGTGGTATTTTGTAAACTTGGGACATTAAACAGTTTTCCAACTGAAAAAAAGGGATTTTTGTGTTTTCTTATCCTTTAAGTATCCTAAATCATGAATATAATGGTAAAGAAGCTTGGATGATGGCATTTCCACAGACATATTCAAATTATGTTGCCTTAACACACACACACACACACACACACACTTAGAATACAGCACAGCAACATCTGACCGGCAAGATGTTAGTGACTTATATTCGGAAAGTCCTTGAGCATAGTCAGACACACAAACGTACACACACACACACACACACACACACACACACACACACACACACACACACACACACACACACACACACACACACACACACACACACACACACACACACACACACACACACACACACACACACACACACACAGAACAACAACAACAACAACAGATGGCTAAGTGACCCTGAGGTCCTATCCCTGTAACAGTTAGCTGACATTTTGGACACAGTTGTCACTTAGACTTATCTCTCTCTCTCTCTCTCTCTCTCTCTCTCTCTCTCTCTCTCTCTCTCTCTCTCTCTCTCTCTCTCTCTCTCTCTCTCTCTCTCTCTCTCTCTCTCTCTCTCTCTCTCTCTCTCTCTCTCTCTCTCTCTCTCTCTCTCTCTCTCTCTCTCTCTCTCTCTCTCTCTCTCTCTCTCTCTCTCTCGTGTGTGTGTGTCTCACACACAGTCCCAGGTCTGCTTGACAGTGAATCAAGATTGTTTTTCTACTCCTTGCACCCACTTTTTGTGTTGTTCTTATTTTCTCTCCTTAGGGATTCGTATTGTTAAAGTTTCTCTGAATGTTGGAATGGGAAAGTCTCTGCTCACCCACATGTGAAATAAACATCCTTAAATGAAGTACTCATAAATAGCATTGTATTTAAATACCCGAGAGTTCTGTAAAATGGCGTTTAAGCCTGTCGTACTAAGCTAATATTTCCAATGTGTTCCAAATAGTCGCTTATAAAAAATTGGCCCATTGGAAATCTTTGGAAAGTAATTAAAAGTGTATTCCCCTCACATGAAAATGAGTTAGGAAACTATACCTCTGCAAGTCAATGGAAGCAGCTAACGGTAAGCAAATGCTAACCCAGTGAACACACCTTCTGGATGTACTATGATGAATTTGGAATCAAACAACTCCTCTGAATCTGGGTAGGACAGGCTAATGCCAATTTACAGATAACTTGGCGTATCCCTTTAGTCTACGTATTCATGTACTGCACTAGGTCCCCAAATGCAATAATTACATAAAGAAATAAGGTTGTGTCATCACGAAGAAATTATGAAAAAGTAGGTTATAATCTGGGATCCAGCAGTCCTACTATGCTATAGCAAAACGTCTGGGGGAAGACGACACAGAGCCTGGGCCGGAAACCAAGACTGCAAGTGGCAGAGTTACGCCTTGTTCTCTGTTTCATTACGGAGATATTCTACTGAAGAGAAACTCGGATGAAGCTTTCAGAAGGGGATTTTAATAAGTGTATTTATACAGTGGCCGGTCTACATGATTTTGATTTGAAAACTTTACATGAACTTTTTTTACAGTTTACTAATGCTGGCAGAGTTTGTGTTCACCAATTACATGCTTGCAGATCCCCGCCTCCAGCAACATGATTGGTTGAAACAACTATGAAGCGAAATAAAGTGAAATGCCCCATTTCCCCAGATCTGAGCACGTCTGTTATTAAGTTATTATGACTGAGTATGCAGTTGATTTATCAATTAACAGCTTTTTTGTTTTATCTTCGTTTATGAGGTAAGGAACCAAGTGTTCTAACTAACTGATCATATGCAGCCATTAGCTCATCACTGGTCCAGTAACTCATCATGGATGGGCAATATTGTCATAATTATAATGGTCTTGGCAATCAGGAGCCTGGGAAGCCCTCCTCTTCATCGTGTGGCCACAAACACATGCATGCATGCATTCATTCGTTCGTTCGTTCATTCATTCGTTCGTTCGTTCATTCATTCATCCGTTCATTCATTCATTCATTCATTCATTCATTCATTCATTCATTCATTCATTCATTCATTCATTCATTCATTCATTCATTGTTCAAACTCCAACTTCCCCAAAGGGCTTCCAACCTTGCCTGCTTTTATACGTCTACTAGTGCAATCAAACCAAGCAGCTTCAGCCGGCGGCTGATTAGATCAACAAGCTCCAGCTGAGCAGCCGTCTCCAGGGAACCCGTTGAAGGAGTACCGGGCCACAGCGTATTCTCCTGAACAACAACTTTGACTGAACATGCCCTGACATTTCTGATGGCTTAGGAGCTGTTACGAGAAGTTTAGGTTAATATCCCAACTATTTGTGCCTCCTTCATGAATGACGATATACAATGAAGAGAGAAGAGAGAGAGAGATTTTTCACTTGGTAATGTATCAGTCAAGTTGTCGGCCAATGTTGTATGCATTGTGATTATATAATAATGCAAGAAGTAATCATGGTGATACGCAGAGATATGAGGAGGAAATGTCAATTCCATGCCTCACCTTCCATGACCTTCATAGGCCTTGTTCCTCTCAATCAAATTTAGTGGCTGTAATGCCACTAATAATTGATGACAGTACACACACACACACACACACACACACACACACACACACACACACATGCACACAGGCGTTGACACACACACACAGGCATTTACATACACACACACACACACACACACACACACACACAAATTATCAAATGAGCATGCGTACACACATACCCTCAGAGACCTCCATAGTACCCCTGCATAGACAAAAAGGAAGCAAAGTGCACATGTATGCACAATAGACGGACAGGAGATAAAAATAGAGAGAGCAAGCCTTCGACAGGATCTGTCATAAAGAAGGAATTGAGGAACACTTCCAAGGTGGCATGAGTGTTCCACAGGAAAGGATTATCCGTCCATGTGATGTAAGGCAAAAACAAAGTATGCTGAAACCCTTTCCCTGCACATATGTCAGTGTGTGCTGTCCCTGTGTTGGTCAGGCCTCAATGGTTTCTGTCTACCAAGACATTCTGGATATATATCTAGCCTTGTGTTTCTGGCTATTTTGGGGGAAATTGTGGTAGGAGTATGTCCATTATGTGTACATGTATGTGTGCTTGCCTCCCTGCATGCTTGTACACAATGTGTATTTGTCCATGTTTGATTGAGACTCTATCTATACTTTTTTTTTCAGAAGGGAAAGTAAATAGGAAGTTTCCCACCACTTTTACACCTGATAGTGTTCCTCTTCATGGATCTGGAGGAGTGATGCTGTTACTATGGTTACTCTTCTTGGATCTGTAGGAGTGATGCTGTTGCTATGGAGGAGTAATGCTGTTGCTATGGAGGGGTATTGCTGTTGCTATGGAGGAGTGTTACTGTTACTATGGTTACACCTCATGGACCTGGAGGAGTAATACTGTTTCTATGGAGGAGTAATGCTGTTGCTATGGAGAAGTAATGCTGTTGCTATGGAGGAGTAATACTGTTGCTATGGTTACTCCTCATGGATATGGATGAGTGGTCCAATGGTTCATGGTCCAGCAACAACAGGCAGGTGAGGAATCATTAACGATAGAAAAATGCTAACGTTGGAAAAAACCTTGGCTGCTTTTTACCTTTTAGTCCTCGGGTGTCCTTGACGCGGGCTCAAAGCTATGATTTAAAATGAGCCTGAATACAAGTCTGCATAATAACGCTAATAAACGGCTGCAGCACCACCACAGCGTTGCCACGGAGGACAAACAGCAGAGACTAACTAGTGCTGACACCTGCAGCATCGCTCCAGTTAGAACCTGATTAGAGGAGGAGCAGGGATAACAGGTGGAGGACGGGGGACATTTACATGAAGTGATGGAGAACAAAAGAGAGAAAGAGAACGAAAAAGAGCAAGAGAAAGGGAAGTTGCATTCTGCTCTCAGCTTCCTCCTCCAAGCCAGCGAGGTTCCCATGGGGCCCAAAAACGCCTGGCGTTCGCCCTTCAGCACCCAATAAAGTCAACCCTCGACCTTATTTACCTGTCACGACGACACAAACACACACACACACACAATCATAATGTTTTGGGGGGTTCATAATTCATTATTATGTGTGTATGTGTGTTTATTTTATACGGCCGTTTACATAAATATGTGGATTTTAATTGTTTAATTCAAAAACATAGATTGTTGAAATATTTTTGTTCAACCTTTATTTAACCAGGAAGTAATTCACAATGTAGACCAGGCAAGTGGCAGAAGTCGCTTGAGGGGAAAGGGGCTGAAATTTAAAATGGTTAAAATAAAATAAAATGTACATAGGGACAGTTTACAAGAGATTGATATGCAAATGTACATATGCAACCATCTATGCTTTCTGTTGGTTGAAGAGTGGTGACGTCTGACCTAAGCACATGATTTGACATCACTTCTGCGAAAAGATTCTGTCTAGTACGAGAACCAAAAGCGAGTCAATCTGGATGGAATCCAGCGTATAACACCTCCAGAGCAGGTTTGGGTTATCTATCGTCTCTCGTAACAACCGTTTCTGCCTGTTTGGGCGGAATAAACATCTCTGTTTTGCGTCGCGATCTCACAAGCTCATGCTCTCACAAGCTTTTCAATTCATGATTTGAAGGTAGATTCATACCACTTGATGGCAAATGATATATACAAATATGTGTTAAATTATCAATACGCATTACAAGCAGTTCATTGTATTGTCTTCATCCAGTCTGCAACCCACACATCAGCTCTGAATAATCTTTGTACATCATTAGTAAAGTCATTAGTGTGCCAGAGCAAAAGACGTCCAATAAGCAAACGTATGAATACTGCCTATTCAACCTTCACTTTGCAATTCATTGTCATATTTGTTCCATTGGCATATGTGATGCCTGGATACTTGGAATGTAAGTAGTTATTTCCTTTGGCAATCAGTGAAATGATTGGATAAAAAATGCTGAATTCTTCTTCACGCTACCTGGAACAGCATCAGAACAGCTTTCTGAAACACACTGTGTGTGCTCAAATTGTCTGGCAACTTCTCTGGCTGTTCTGATGCCTCAAGAGTCCCAGAAATATGGGGGAAGTTGAAGGTGAATCCAACGTTCACAAGGCAGAGACGAAAAAAGTAATGTTTTCCAAGATGCAGCAATACATGCCAGGTTTTGTAGTCCTTATTCTAACATTGAAATCAGCCAATTATCTGCCAGTTTCGCCTTCAATTACTCCAAAAATGCCTTTTGTCTATTTTAAGGAAAAGGATGAGATTTTAATGCAATGGGTGTGGAATACTTTCTATCGTACAATCATTACCGAGCCTAGTTTGTTTTGTTCAGACAATATTAAACATATAAAACATAATATTATCTGCAATAGTCTCCGCTTTAACAATATTAATTAAACGTCATGGTGTTAGGCATTGCGAATAATCCATGGTCAAGATTAAGATCAATTGTAAACTCCAGCTATGAAGAAAAAGTACCTTACAAATACCATGCTTTCTTCCTTTCAGATCAAATGCATTACAAGGCCCAGTCCGAAAGATAATACATTGGCCACAACAACAAATGCTTTTACACATTCTGATTAAATGGAGAATGACAATGAGAATAGTGTAAACGTTGGCTGGCATAAGCATAACATGTGGTACATAGAGGACCAAATGGAATGCAATAATGATAAAAGTCCCCCCCCCACACACGCACACACACACACACACACACACACACGCACACACACGCACACAAACACACACAGCAAAAGAGATACATTATACATAGAGCACAAATTGTCCTGTCATCATCCCATGCCCATCATCTGTGTGTCTGTGTGTCTGTGTGTGAGTGTGTGTGTGTGTGTGTGTGTGTGTGTGTGTGTGTGTGTGTGTGTGTGTGTGTGTGTGTGTGTGTGTGTGTGTGTTCAGAATGCAACAGAACCGGGGAAAGAGGTAATGTGAATAACAAAGGCAGTGCAAAACACATGTATTCTGCACAGATTAAAGCCAATAGGCTCACACACTAAACAGAACCTCTCCAGAACTATGTTTCCCCAAGTGATTCTGCGGTGCTTTGGGAAGGCCGAGGTAGCAGATTGCTGTGATGTAGAGCCCATTCGTCAATGTCAGCCCACACATATGGACATACACACACACGCAAACACACACACACAAACACACACACACACACATGCACACACACTGCTAGCAAAACGGTTTCAGAAAATACACGTGTCAACAGAGAGCTAACCCTTATGCATATGAAAAGTGGTTCTTATCTTGTAAAGGCGCAAGCAAGACAGACTGGCGTAGCATCCGATAGAATGAAATGTTTGCAAACCTGCACATTCATCCAATGGAAGCCTAGTGCTGTATCAACCCATTGAGAGGCTTGGCAAACTCCCACAACTATAACTCTCTGAACATTGATCGACTGGACTTACACCCCCTCCACAGATGTACAACTCGGTGTATTCACCAATTCTTCATCCCCCTGCTCAAAGGCATTGTTTGCGACAAGGCTGGCTTCTTGGGGAACAGTCCCAAAGCGGAATGATCAATATTTTCCTATTGCAGGAACTGGGATCTGTGTTAACTTGTGGGACGGCATCTCAGGGGGCAACGAGTACAGTGGTGAAAGCGGATTGGTCTACAAATGGACCTTCAAGTTCCGCGTTGCTGCTGTACACCACCAGAGGGCGACTCTCAGACCTACACACCCACTCCTGTATGGCACACTGGGAAGTAGGTGTTGTGGAAATGCTTAAATTAAGACAAATGACTTGGGTTGAGTTTGTTTTGCAATACAGGAGGAACATGTTCAAACGTGTCTCTCTCTAACTAAAGATGCAGAGGGCTGTTATACAGCTGGTTTGGTAAACGTGTTTGCCGAATGTTGACACTATAATTTACTCTATGTCCATTGAGTATTGTCTTGTCCCCAACAGGATGTAAGGATATAAGTAACTAGCCTTGTTGTCATCTTCTGCGAACACGTCATATAATTCACATCCTTTTGGCCATTATTGCATGCTAGCGTTTTGCCCACAGAGACTTTTATGAAGGACGACCTACTACATTCATGTTATATATGTATAATATTTCCATGACATAGGCCTCAGCTAAGTGAGGCTTAGCTTGTTCATTTGAAAGCTCTTGTGTAGTGGGGTAGCCTGGGTGGGAGGTAAATAGAGAACACTTGCGGAACAACGTTTGACTGACCATCGTTTGAGTTCTGAGCAGTCAGAGCAACTACCTGCTGTTCTGGCAGAAGCAGCGCAGTAACACACAACAGCTTGCTGTGTCACTGTGTGTGAGTGTGTGTGAGTGTGTTTGTGGATTTACCAATTGGGTTGGAAGTTGAGTGCTAAACTAATTTACTCATCCTGCTCTGCGATTATCACATTATTCAGGGTACAAGAGTGCAGCTTACTGCAACACCTCTGCTGCGTGTGTGTGTGTGTGTGTGTGTGTGTGTGTGTGTGTGTGTGTGTGTGTGTGTGTGTGTGTGTGTGTGTGTGTGTGTGTGTGTGTGTGTGTGTGTGTGTGTGTGTGTGTGTGTGTGTGTAGGTTCGTGTGAGCGCATTTGTGTGTGTCTTGGAGACAGAGTCTCTGTATACCAACTTCATTCAGTTTGGTAACTTTACATTTTGAATTGATTTTATTCTTATTGACATAATGTCCCTCTTGTTGGTAAGGTGTGTGTGTGTGTGTGTGTGTCTATCTGTCTGGACGTGATAGAGATCCAGACAGTCTGTCACTAACTGTGACATGATCACTATTGATTGTCTGTTCGTATGTTCTTTTTTTCCAATTACCTCTCTTTCTCTGGCTCTGTAACACACACAGGCACACACACACACACACACACACACACACACACACACACTTACACACATTCACACACACCTGCACACAAACACAAATGGTGACAGGACTGTAATTGTAGCTGTACTGACTCTCTATTACCCTTGTGATTAGAGATGAATGTACTGTATGTAATAAGTGTGTGTGTGCGTGCGTGTGTGTGTGTTCAATAGCTGCTGAAGTGTGGCAGAGCATCATTCAACACAACATTAGCCCTCTGCTCAGAGCCTTTAGCTAAATCTCCTTCTATCTGGAGGGATGCAACTTTTTTTGCTGAGCCTTTAGGATAACATGTCATTATCATGTCTGCAGGACAACAACATTATTTAATGTTTCTTTGTTTTTTTATGTTATTGTCTGAATTCACAATGTATATCCTTGTGCATAATTCTATGTGCTTGTATTTTCAGTCTTTCTGTTTGTATTACCCTACCTTACATACTAATCTTTATCTTTATGTAACTCAACTTTATCTAAAATATTGGATGTCTCACTGTCTAAAAACTAGCTAAGTTAAAGCTAGATATCTATTGGTGTGCATTAAAGTCCAAAGTATTCAACCTTTAGTTAGTTGCATGCGATGGTCGGTGAAGCCTTTTCTGTCTCATGATGTTTACTCTGTGTGACATCAGTTATAGCTCTTCTCTATCTTTAAAGTACAAGTCAACCCAAGAGTTACTGCCTCGAGTCCATTTATGGTTCTGCTTTCAATAGCCATCTTTGTTTTTGCCCAAAAATTGTTTGCAACATGTGAGCTCAGTGCTGTGTCCATGTTTTACATTGTCATAGCATCGCTGTAATGGGCAAGTATGTGGCACATCGCCCTTTGAGAGCATATTCGTAAGAATAAAAAAGGCTGCACTGAATATCATAAAACACAGGGTACAGCTGGGATTGCGGATAACGGCCCCCAACACAACTGCAAATTATGACTGCATGTGGCTTCCAATTTTGTTAAACTGCTGGTTGACAAAATGCTACCCTTCCCATCCTCTTCCTGCGGGAATAGGCCCTTACTTCAGCATATTCTCCAAACCTTTTATTTATTTATTTTGGGTACTCTCAACAATGTCTTCTAGGGGCTTTGTGACCCTTTTATGGACTTATTAAAATTCTTGATCGAATAAATAAACGAAATGACTGTCATCAGCAAACATGTTATTCTGAAGAGGTTTGACCTTGTCTCTAGAGCATGAAGATATAAGGGGATATGGTGGAGAGGCAAACGGTGGTTGTTTTTCTGAGGTTTCACCTTATTAAAACATACGGCCCCCAGGGACCGTATCAGCGTAGAACAAAACACATCTCTTGTAGCTTTCGCGTGCATACACAGATCCGTTTTCAGTGCAGTTTCCTGAGGGGGCGCATGCACATAGCGATGTCAGAATTCTGTCCATCCCTCTCTACGCCAGAGTGAGAGTGCTGTTAGCACTGGTGTACAGTCATACACCATGAAATGCATTGTCACCTCTTGCAACATGCCAGGTCAATTCAGTGGGCTGTTCTGTGTTCATTGTTCTCTGTTCTTTGTTCTCTGTTCTCTGTTTGTCTGTGAGTTTTATTTTGGTAGGTCTCAAGGAGCGACACATTTCCTTTGAGCCGTGTGTGTATGTATGTCGTTTTAGTGTGGACAAGAGAGCCCAGAAGGCTTACTATGCAGACAAAGTAATTATTTAGTGACACATAGACGATCACAGGGCCTTGGCACACACACGGACACCCACACACTCACACACATGCACATAGCGCCAAAGAAAAATAATGCTGGACAGTATCTAAGCTAATAAAATGTAAAATCATCATCAATGCATCATCAGTGTCTCATCAACGCGCACACACACACACACACACACACATACACACACACACACACACACAGAAGACAAAGCATGCACAGAAGACAGAACATGCACACAAACTTGAAATCTCAGCTAAATCTGCCGTGGCTGGCAGAATTTATAATGTCAGAGGAAATGTCACCCCATGAAAAAAAACATGTTGTTTAGCCATCTCTCTTCTTTCTACTTACAATAGCGCAAGATATAATTTTCCTTCCTACATGTTTCTCTCAGTCCACACAGTGTGCTGAAACCAGGCATAGACATTGGTTTGCTAGAGAACGTTTGATTGAATCTACAGCCATCACAATATTTAGCACTTGAGTTGAACCTGTAATCAGTAATGTCCATTCCATTGCAGGGGTATTGTTACTACAACATGGCTCATGGCAAGCAAATAGTGTTTTTATTAATATCTTGCTACTTTAACTAGAATAATTACAGATTGTAGCGACGTGAAACATTTATACCAGAGCTAACTGACAAATACAAGAAATGAGAGCAGATCAGTGCAGCTGGGAACTTGTAACTAGCCAGCGCATCTGCTAAATTGACAATGACAGTATGAAGATATTTCTGTGGGAAAATAAGTGCACAATTCTTCTCAATACATTTACTATGGCAGTAAAGAAAGATAAACTATATTTATCTATGTATTGATTTATTGATTCATTTAATACACAACTTGCACGAGCCTTACATGTTGACATGTTTACTGCACTAGTGAGGCAGCTAAGTAAGGGATAATGTACAGCAAGCTGCTCATTATCGCAAAGTAAACCCTGATAAGGTGATGCAGGACCCCGACACATAGCGGAGGGGTCTTGAATCCCTTTGAAGGGATTACACAGCTATAACTAAAGAATCAATAATTTGATGCAAAATATTACGTTCCATTTAAAATCCAACCAAAAATAATTGTATTCATTTAAAATGTTTGTATGCTTTCGCAAAAATAAAATTAAGTAATAATCTGTTTGAGTCTACGCTTGGATATAGCATCCATAGCAACGTTCTGTTGTTCATACCTCCTGTCTGTCATACAGAAATAACAGACCGCTGAATACCGTAATTGACTAATCAGAATCTAGTATTTACCAAAGCTGTGTAATAACTAACATTTCCCATGTGAACAGTATAGGGCTGATTGACTATTATACGGTTAGGCTCGAAGAGCAACTAAACAGTGAAATCAATCACCATCGAACTGAACCTTCTCATCAGACAGGAAAGAGGCAAAGTGAACGTTTGTTTAAGAGGTTTTTACTTTCAGAGTTTGTGCATGCATGCGCGCATGTCTGGGTGTGTGTATGTGCATCTCAGGTCATTGCCAGATGGCAGGATAAGACTACAGTAAACACACATACACGCACGCGCCATGTACACACACACACACACACACACGCACACACATGCAAACACACACACGCAAAGACACACATATAAACACACACAAACACACTCAGTGACCATCTCATAAGTCACTGACGTAACCGGAGACCTAGTCTCGGCTAACCGGCTGGAAAAGCAGCCCTCTGGCCAAGGGAGTGATGGAAGCAATTGGAAGATGTGACCAAAGGGAACGGATTGAAAACAGGTGAGAGGGAGAGTGAGTGAGAAGGTAAAGGGAGATAGACGCAAACTACAAGGGCTGAGTGTGGAGTATACAAGATGGAACAAGTATCCCAATGAAAGGCATTAGAAATGAACGCTGTAACACTGAGATAAGATTTCACTTATGACACCTTTTGTCTTTGCGGCTGTGGTCTGACGTTTTCAAGCTTGTGCCAATATTTCCTTCGTCTTGTATTATTCATTCATACGTGGCAGCTAACCATTCTCAGTAACCACATTGGTGTAAAATCCATTCACTTATCTATCCATCCATCCACTCTTCTTTCCCTTCTCTAGTCCGGTATTAAAGGTGTTGTAGATATGGTTTGATAGTTGTAAAGAGAAAGCAGAAAAGTGGGCAGGACAGCAGCATTATGAAACTAAACAGTGAACAGTGGCGAGGCTATGGTGTACAAATTACACTCAAATAATAGCTCTTAAATTGTACATACAGCACCTTTAAAGTGGCTACAGACGGACATCCCTCTCCCCAGTCTCCAGGGTACTCCTCTAACCATCCAGGTGTCTTGTATACAGGGTACTCCTCTAACCATCCAGGTGTCTTGTATACAGGGTACTCCTCTAACCATTCAGGTGTCTTGGATACAGGGTACTCCTCTAACCGTCCAGGTGTCTTGTATACAGGGTACTCCTCTAACCATCCAGCTGTCTTGGATACAGGGTACTCCTCTAACCATCCAGGTGTCTTGTATACAGGGTACTCCTCTAACCATCCAGCTGTCTTGGATACAGGGTACTCCTCTAACCGTCCAAGTGTCTTGGATACAGTGTACTCCTCTAACCGTCCAAGTGTCTTGGATACAGGATACTCCTCTAAAGGCCATGAAGCCAGAAAACAATCTCATTTTGCACCTAATCCTGCCTGAATCACTCATCTCCCCATGGCCATTAAACTGGGTTTCGTTCTTGTGAAACGAATGAACAGATATGAGGACCCGACCATAATATCCAACGCCTATTTGAGATCCACTGAGTTTGATATGCCTGTGTTACTTCATTGATGCTTCTGCACCTGTCCAACGGGAACGGGAAGGAGACTTGGAACAAACTTCAGGAATAACAATGCAGACTCCACCTGGCATTATAGCAGCCGAACCTTTACATTTAGGGCATTTACCAGACTCTTTTATCCAAAGCGACTTACAACCATTTATACGCACATCGACAGCAGTGTCAACCATGCAAGGCGACAGCCAGCTCATTGGGAGCAGTAAGGGTTAGGTGTCTTGCTCAGGGACAATTCGACACTAAGCTAGGAGGAGCCGGGGATTGAACTAGCAACCTTCCGGTTACAAGTCAACCCGCTCTACCGCCTACCTGCTACTGCCGCCTTTTACCCCTCTCACAGATAATCTCACAAGCAGGAGTTAGCTAAAGCAGTCAGTGTGCTCGGTATAGCTCAGAATTAAGCTTATGATAGTGTTTCCTGAGGTTATTCTGGTCTGGAAGAAGAATGGCCATTGGTTCAGATTTTGCAGCTCAATGCTGCTGCTTTCTATTCTCCCGTTTGCGTTACTCCTGAGTAAATTAACATTTCGCCACCCCATTGTAAATTAGCGGTTCTCCCATTTTAATTTAACGCGACATAAATCGACAGCATTTAGATGCCTTGTGTGAGATACGTCATTGAGACAGATACAATACGAGGGAGGAAAAGGAGCGGAAAATTGGTAGTGAGAGGACATCACAGAGTAATGGGGTAGGAAGCCAAAGGTTGTCCCTGCCGTCATATCTACGAGCTGTTTTAATGAGAACGCAGTATTATAGCAGAGCATGACATCCTGTCATCTGGTCGCCGAGGACAAAAACTAGTTCTGAAAGGAGTGAAGCAGAGAGAGAGAGGGAGAGAGAAGGGTCAGCCATGAAGAGGATCATGGCCACAGAGGACGAAGAGATGAGTGGAGAGAGAAAGTGACAGTGGATAATGACAGAGAGGGTGACACATGGATAAACGGGGGAGAGAAATGTAGTGGAAGAGACATTAAAAGGGAGGAATTAAGGATAAGTATCTGAGAGAGAGGGAGAGGAATATAACAGCAGGACTAATAGACTACGCATTGGACTCCCTTTATAGGGTATTATATTTTTTCTCACCAATTAGTGGTACCTTGACTGGGTTCAGGAACACTGTGGAGAAAGTATGTATAAAGTCTATGAAGACTCAGCAGCTTTCAAATGACACCTTGGTTAGACAAGCCTAAAATAAACATATCAGCGGCGAATATTTCCAGTGTATTCTTACCGCTGACAATGTGCTGTTCCAATGCTATTTCAAATACTAAACTGGCTCATATAGCGCCATGAGCTCTCCGCCTTACACTCTGTCAAAATGTAAATGTAATTTCCTGCTTGTCCAAGTAATGTTTTGATACAGCACTTTTTGGGCCAAAATATTACAATAAGATAATGAGGGTTTAAAAACACCGAGATGGGAATCTACTGAAGTGTGTGTGTGTTTGTGTGTGTGTGTGTGTGTGTGTGTGTGTGTGTGTGTGTGTGTGTGTGTGTGTGTGTGTGTGTGTGTGTGTGTGTGTGTGTGTGTGTGTGTGTGTGTGTGTGTGTGTGTGTGTGTGTGTGTGTGTGAATTAATAAGCAAACATGGAGAAGGTTGGTGAGCAAAGTCAAAGGCAAGAAATGAGAGAGAGAGAGAGAGAGAGAGAGAGAGAGAGAGAGAGAGAGAGAGAGAGAGATGAACAGGTGAAATATTGTCCTGTCAGCACTCTAGCTACCATCGAAACATCAACTCCATTCACCTTGGAAACATTCACACACACACACACACACACACACACACACATAGGCGGGGTCACCTCAGCTCAGGTAAAGACAAGCCGGTCTTGATGTGTCTACTGTCATTTCGTTAAAAGTCTGCCCTGTCACCAAACACACACACACACACACACACACACACACACACACACACACAGACAGTAAGTTTCCCCATGAAGATATAGTTGTAGAAGGATGGTGAAGGGAGACAACATGGGGGAAGATGTTCTGCTGTCTGAGCAAAGGTGACCCAGAACCTCATAGGCTCTTGTGTCTTATAATCACTCTTGTTCTGGATCACTCACTTTCTCTCTCTCTCCCTCTGTTGTCTGTCATTGTCTCATGTCTGTCTCTCATTTGAAGCCTTCCAGTAATGCTGATACACACTACACTACACAGGAGAGATGGTAGCTATGAACAGATTGTATACAGGCAGGCTAATAACTCCCTCAGACTCATACTAGTAGAAGAATAAAAAGATGTGGCCTATCCTCGGTCCCCTACGTTAGCCATATGCGTGTTCTGTTCTGCTGTGGAGGTCAGCTGTGTGCAGCACCTGAACTCCCCGTCTGAGGCCAGAGGAACAGCAGCCAGCGTCGCTGATGAGGGGCCGTACCTCCACTGCTCCCAGGTCACCGCATGCTCCCTCAGCTCTCCTCGCCTCCTCCTGACACTCACAGGTGTGTTGGAAATGGCAGACCCTTGTGTGTGTGTGTGTGTGTGTGTGTGTGTGTGTGTGTGTGTGTGTGTGTGTGTGTGTGTGTGTGTGTGTGTGTGTGTGTGTGTGTGTGTGTGTGTGTGTGGGCGGGCTGGTGTGAAATGTTCTGCTAAGAGCTATTGCCTTGACTTTCATCATTTAATTGTTGATACGATTTGTTGGACATTCTGTCTTTCCGATCTGTCTGTCTGTCTGTCTGTCTGTCTCTGTCATTTTAAAGCTAAATGAATGAACAGGGGAAGGAAAGTTGGATCCAAGTAATGACGATAATGATTTTTTTGGGGGACACTGCATTGAACATAAATAGTTGGTCAGGTATAAAGAGACTGTTGTGGTCAAGCCTTGGTCCCAACTACACAACATGTACTGTACTCACTCGCCTTGGTATACACACACACTTCCTCTGCAAAGTAAGGAGGTTATGGAAAAGCTAAAGAGGTGTGGCATGACCTAGTTGGGGGAAAACCAGGTTATAAAGGCCTGAGAACACACACACACACACACACACACACACCATCATGAACATGTTGTATGTGACTGCTTCATTTCACTTTACTTGTTTTGTGTGATTGTCTTCAGGATTTAGTGTACGTTCCGCTTTCCCCAAAGTGTCTTATTGCTGAGACGTCTGCCATCGAAACATTGAGCAAAATTGCAAACTGATGGGCTAAGTGCTGGATTTAGAGATGACTGTCAAACGCACTTTTGGGATGGGTGTGAGTGTGTGTGTGTGTGTGTGGGAGGGGGGGGGGGGGGGGGGGGGGTTATAAATATTATCAATTATCCTTCTAAAAGGATGTCTTCTATACGCCCCCAAAAGCTCCACCACCTGGAACCTTTCAAAGTGTGTTGCAAAATGGATGTTTTATTTAGTTCCTTGTCTCGCCAGGTGAGACGGGGTTACCTCTAGCCAGAGAGGGGCTGTCTGTTTCGTTGCCGCTCTGTCTTGCTGGCTGGCTAGTTTGTCTGTGAAGCGTTCTGATTGGCTGGTTAGCAGGTTAGCTCAGCAGCTTGCCTAGCTGCCTCTTTGTTCATTCTCCATTCCTCTCTCTCATACACACGAACAAATACACACACACACACACCCACATGCACACACACACACACTCACACACACACACACATACGCACACACGCAAAATGACATGTCACTTAGGCTCAATCAGTACGAGAGGAGCGCTGACCTTCATGAAGGAGCCATTTGATTTCCAGCAGTCTGCTTGGACCTTTGGGAACTTGAACAATGTTTTTGTCCAACCTCTGACAAAGTCCATGTATACTCAATCTCCCTCTCCCTCTCCCTCTCCCTCTCTCCCTCTCTCCCTCTCCCTCTCCCTCTCCTCTCTCTCTCTCTCTCTCTCTCTCTCTCTCTCTCTCTCTCTCTCTCTCTCTCTCTCTCTCTCTCTCTCTCTCTCTCTCTCTCCCTCTCATTTCTTGCCTTATAGAAACAGCATTACGGATTGCCATCTACTGGTCAAAGTAGGTGCTGTATCCTTTGAATGGCCATGTGCTATTTAATTCTTATGCAACAGTGAAATGTCCCCATTAAAAAAACATTATTGGCGTTTCCTTGGGGCCTCAGTGCAGCAGCACTCTTGTTTTTGAATTCATATTCATTTTTAGGGCAACTAACATCGATCTGTGTAATGCACTAAAGGTTGAAGCGTGTTTGAATGATGCCGCAGAGTTGTCCTAAAACGACTCACGGTGAGCAGTGACATTTCATGATTCATGCCATTAGGCAGAATCGTGATGAGTGTAAATTAAAATGCCACAAAAAAAACCCTAAACTGAAAGAAGAACCACTAATAAGAGCGATCATTCCGACTGAACTCTATCTGCTCGCCGTGTTTCCAGCCCTGGACACACTGCAGCCTCTGATAATAGTACAGGTGAGGGCTCTAGAGCAGGGATTCAAACGGATCATGAATTATAGAGCTAGGCTGATGAATAATAATGATTCATCACCATGGATGTTTTTTTTTTTCCTGAAGAACTTGTCATTTCCCCCGGCTTGACCTCCTCTCTCATGGAGGTCAGTGAACAGGAGTTTCGGCTGGGTGGGTGGGGGGGGGGGGGGGGGGGGGGGGGGTCTATCGAGCAGCTCCGCCCTACGCTGGAGGGAGTATTCAAGGTCTTTGTCAGGAGAGCAAAGCACTGCAGCAGCACTGAGAGCCCTCGTGGTCGTCACGGTTGCTGAACTCTAACGGTCTGGAGTTGTTGCTGTTGTCGGCTACAGAGCTGTCCTGCACAATGTGCAAAAGAGTGTGTAGATGCTGTTGTGGATGACTGACAGAAGAG
Organism: Lota lota; assembly: GCA_026745465.1. Classification (NCBI taxonomy): domain Eukaryota; kingdom Metazoa; phylum Chordata; class Actinopteri; order Gadiformes; family Lotidae; genus Lota; species Lota lota. The sequence goes on along the minus strand of JACYXH010000568.1, from coordinate 1,273,655 downwards.
GAAACAAGATTGCCATATACAACAGTTTTTACTAACAATGTACTATGTATGATAGTATACATGTACATACAAGTGTTACTATGATGACCCGTTTTGGGAGTAGAATATCTAATACTGAGAGAAGTGTTCTTTTGGGGCTTGCACTGTGATTTCGTGAATTAGGATTTGTTAATTTTGGGTGGGAAAAAGAATGTCTGCACAAAATAATTACTTTGTTATGTTCAAAGGTTCAAAGGTTAATTTCTTTGGAATTGACCTGGACAGACTTTTCTCATGTTTTATTAGTAACCGTCTGAGTTCATCAAATATTCATGTTCTATTCAGCAGGGCTATCGTTTGGCAGTTGGACTAATCCCAAAATATGCTTAGTTTGAGTCTGTGCATTAGTTAACTTTCATAAAATATTTATGTTTCTTATGAAGCTGTCTGCCTGCCTGGAATTAGGCGCAAAAGGAAATGGGCATTGCATCCATAGGATATATTGAATGGGCTGTTGTTATTATAACTATGGGCTAAGAACCAAAAGTGGACACAATCCAACACTCGGTGGGCCACGATAGAAATATAGTGTACATTCAAAAATTATATTCAAAATACAATGATAATGTTTCATTTGGCAAAATGTGATGGAATCCATAACCTGACACTTTCACTCTATTTATTCTATTTCTTTTGAAATCCTCATTTAACATTTAAAAAAGCCCTATTCATCCTTATAAATGTTACAAGGAGGGAAAGTGAAGCCAACGGTGCTGGAATCTGTAGAAAAATATCACTCTCACAGATGGGTGGTTCTGCCCACTGTGTCCCGAGAATCATCTTGACAGACCTTTCTTTCTTTCTTTCTTTCTTTCAGTTTCTTTCTTTCTTTCTAGCTCCCTCCTTCCCACCCTCTCTATCCCCTTTCTCACATTTAAGCACAGTTCTACTTAATATAAGTCGATTTTGTTGAACACTGTGTTTAGCTGTGTTGCATCACAGTTTATCATTGAACCTGTTTTGAACTGAGTTTCCACTTGTTTGTTTTTAAAACAAGTTGAATCAGACTAAAAACCTTTAGTCTGATTCAACTAGAATACAAATTGAAGACAACTGAGTGTTCATCTGTGTCCATCTCTCTCTATTTACTAATCCTTGTTTCAAATATTGTAAAACACACGCATACACACAGGCACACACACACTGGGTGATTTCTATCTCTCAATTGCAAATAAAAACGCTTGTAATCTGGAGGCAATACACTCAAGGTTGCATTGCCTTCAGGAAATTGGTTTCCATGGAAATGTTAATGTCTGTTGGTTTAAAATATAGACACAACCTGCTTGGTAAACCAAGTAGGAGTCGGATGAATAAAATGAACAAAACACCTTGTTATAGTGTTACCCAACTCTTTATTTGAAAGCAAATATAAAGATATGTACATTTCATGAATTTATCAATTTTATTTATTATTTCCCTTGATTTACTTTAAACCATTCTCCATTTTCATTAAAAAAAGTGACAAATGTAGACAGAAATAATCATGTGGCAAAGGCAAGAAAAGTTGAAAAACAACAAGCCGGTCTCATAAAACTGCACCGAACATCATATATTATCAAGAATACATTTATTTATGTGTTTTGTGACTACTCAGTTCTTAATTCTAACAGACGTCCAACGTCCTTTCTAATGTTTGAGACACTGGTTAAAACAATGATTGTTAAAGGTCCTTACCAGAAGTGGAATTATCTAGCGGCAACTGTACACTCCATCGTAACGATTTAGAGAGCCTGTTAAGTAGCAGCAGGAAGTGGACTTGGCAGGAGCAGGGTCTTTAAGCATGCGGAGGGCCGTGTTACAGCACCAGTCTGCGTTGATTTCCGCCAGTCAGAAGAACTGATGAGCCCCGCCGCCCCAGAGGCCCGCTCTCCCTGCCCAACCCTTGCCTCTTCAATCGCTGATCATCCAAACTTACCTTGCATTTTATATCATGGGAAACTAAACCCATAGATGCTAAATCCACGGTACCAGGTAATTCTTTATTACTGCTGTGTGTGTGTGTGTGTGTGTGTGTGTGTGTGTATTTGAAGTCTCCACCTTAATCCTGTTGGGATAGTCCACCCTGTGTAAAATAACATTTCCATCAATCATCATTACATCAAATTAATTGGACAAGCCGGGACCTCAAAGATGATAGTGCTCTTGTTTGACTCTGTCCTACAAGTTACCATACCTGGTGAGGTGTTACTCATTACAAAACCTCAGAGGATGTCATGCCAAACACCATGGCCCTTCCTAAATAAAGGTATACAATCAGGAAAATCCTCTTCTAATGTTCAGCCCTGCAAGAAAATACAATGGCCAATGGTGCTGATGGTCTCTTCACAAAGATGAGTTGATATTCTGCTATATTGTGCTGATTTACAGTATATTGTTGTATTTATATGGTATATAACATTTCTTTTTTTTATTGTTGATAAGCCAGCTTCTGCTGCTTTTTAAGTGTTTGGCCAGTTTCATCACAAACACTAATGGTTGTATCTTATTCCTCTGCAGTGCTATTAGAGAACAGTAAACTATCATGATTCTGGTGTAGGTCCAAATATACTGGGAATATATAAATCAGCACAAACATAGCCTCACATTTTTCTTTGTATTTTTATTCACTTCTTGGAGAGCAGTGAATATCCTTAAAAAGACTTAGCAGTGAGAGTTGAAGTAAACATGCTGTTTTACCCAAAGATTATGGTAAGTAATGTGAAGGTAATGCGAATAAAGAGTGGCCAGAAATTGCAGTACACAAAGTAAGTGAATTAAGAACTTTTCCCATAAAATCTTAAATTAGAGTATATATGGATTAGAAATCCTCTAATAAAAAATAAAAAATTCAAATACACATTCTTCTAACTAAAAGTAAATTATACTGAGTCAAGGTTTCCGCAGTAGGCTATATTTAGTATTTAAAAAAAGACAGCTCTCCCATTCCCCCATCCCACCCCACCTTATCCACCAACAGACTGTTTGCTTAACCCCCTCATGAAGGCCCCATTTGGTCTGATCTGATCCCTCATCTGATATGATCTCTCATCTGATATCTGATCTGATCTCTCATCTGGTCTGATCTGATCCCTCATCTGGGCTCATCTGATTCCTCATCTGATCCCTCATCTGATCTGATCTGATCTGTCACCTGATCTGATCTGATATCTCATCTTATCTGATCTGATCTCTCATCTGGTCTGATCTGATCTCTCATCTGATCTCATCTGATCTCTCATCTGATCTCATCTGATCTCTCATCTGATCTCTCATCTGATCTCATCTGATCTCATCTGTTCTCATCTGAGACAATTTGTTCTCTCATCTGAGCTCATCCCAATTCGGACACTACTCGTCTTCTAACCCGGAGAGCAGCAGACAAGAGAGATGCAGGATGGCACCTGTGTGTGCGTGTGGGTGTGCATGAGTGCGTGCGTGTGTGTGTGTGTGTGTGTGTGTGTGTGTGTGTGTGTGTGTGTGTAAGGGGCTTTTAAAAAGGGCCTAAAACTAAACTAGTGGAGCATGGACGAGATGGGCGAGTAGAAGATCTTTAAAGCTTTGCAGTGTGGCTCAGGTCTATGATGGCATGCCACGCATGATGTGTTGTTTAAAATATCGGAGTTCACAGTGAAATAGCTATAGTTAATGTTACCTTGAATCCGGGTTAGTGTTATTCCTCTTTATACGACTGCATTCAATCCTAGCTTCAAATTTGCATGACTTTCTCTGCTGCCAAACATTGCAACTGTTCTAGTGCAACTGTTGATTTATAACACCTAGATGGACACCACAAGAGAGAGAGAGAAAGAGAGAGAGAGAGAGAGAGAGAGAGAGAGGGGTGAGAAAGAGAGACTAAGAGAGGGTGAGATGGGGGGAGGGAGAGAGAAAATGTCCTTTATTTACCTTTTACTCAAACAAAATCAGCAAATATAATGAGAAATTATTGAGCTAGAGAGAGAGATACATAGATCATAATAAATAGGTAGGTAGATAGATAGATCAATATTGGATAAATATATATAGATAGATAGATAGATAGATAGATAGATAGATAGATAGATAGATAGATAGATAGATAGATAGATAGATAGATAGATAGATAGATAGATTCAGAAGTGTAGCAGGGAAAGGGAGAAACAAGCCATTGGTTGCCAGCGAGCGATGGAGTTGAAGTCACAAAGTAATACACACTGAAATATTAACATTCCCCCAGGGCCCCCAACATTATGTTTTACAGTGGAGGCAAAGCGTGTTTTTAAGTCACACGCACACACACACACGTACATGCACACAAGCACAAGCCCGCACGCTGTCTGGTGGTTGATCACTAAATGTAGTATTTTCAATTATGGAGAAAATCAGAGGAACATGCAAATCCCTGAGACTGGTTTAGCCTGTATGTGTGCATGTGCACGCCCGTGTGTACAGGTGTGGTTTTGCAGAATGTGTGAGTATTCATTTTTGTGTGTTTAATCTGACATGTTTGAATAGAACATGTCTCCAAATGATAAATGAATTGCGTTTCATACATGGAACTCAATCAATTTGTTGTTTGCATCAATGTGTGTGTATGGGTTTCAATGTTCACATGTTTTTCATTGAAGATGTGTGTGTGTGTGTGTATTCCTTATTTTGCCTGCTTGCATTTGTGCAAATCATACCTTAATGTTTTTAAATAGCACTTCTGGTACTTACCAGTGCCACGGACAGAGACCCTCCACAGACACAGAGAGATAGGTCGGTTCTCTACTTCACAGTAACATGGACAGAGACCCTCCATAGACACAGAGAGATAGGTCGGTTCTCTACTTCACAGTAACATGGACAGAGACCCTCCACAGACACAGAGAGATAGGTCGGTTCTCTACTTCACAGTAACATGGACAGAGACCCTCCACAGACACAGAGAGATAGGTCGGTTCTCTACTTCACAGTAACGTGGACAGAGACCCTCCACAGACACAGAGAGATAGGTCGGTTCTCTACTTCACAGTAACGTGGACAGAGACCCTCCACAGACACAGAGAGATAGGTCGGTTCTCTACTTCACAGTAACGTGGACAGAGACCCTCCACAGACACAGAGAGATAGGTCGGTTCTCTACTTCACAGTAACGTGGACAGAGACCCTCCACAGACACAGAGAGATAGGTCGGTTCTCTACTTCGCACAGTGCCATGGACAGAGACCCTCCACAGACACAGAGAGATAGGTCGGTTCTCTACTTCGCACAGTGCCATGGACAGAGACCCTCCATACACCCAGAGAGACACGTCGGTTCTCCACTTCACACAGCGCCATTGAGTGAGACCTACCATAGACTCAGAGCTAAAGGTCGCTTCTTCACTTCACACCGCACTGTTGAGTGAGACCATCCATAGACCCAGAGAGAGAGAGAGAGAGAGGTTATCTACTTCACACAGTACCATGGACAGCTCATTCGCCCATCAAACCCTGCTGAGGTGCCCATCACCCCTCAGGCTACAACAGGGTCTCAGTAGAGAGAACCGGTGTGGAGGTGGCGGTCTGGTTGAGTAGGAAACTGGAAATGCTTGACAGCTCTTTCCCTCTTCAGCAGCAACCCCCCTGCTCACCGGTGATGGTACTTTGTGCAGAAAAGAAGTTGTAATATTCAAAGTAATTAGATAATATATAATGCTTGCCCCTTTTGTGGAGTATTCTGTCAAATGTGTCAATGCAGCATCAATAATCATGACTTGGATTGAGAGGAGCAGAGATGGATTGATAGTAAAAATTAAATAAATAATAAAGCAGGCAGCAGGTCAATCTATCAGGACAAGAAGTTCTCCACATAATGTCACAAACATCTCTATCACAATATGAATTTTCACAATGATTGGATGGCTGTGAGGTTTAATCACAAATCTGCATTTTGGTCTTGGAAAGGTATTGGTCAAGGCACAAACAATAAATATTTGATCAAACTAAACAGATACAATGAAAGAACATCTGAAAATAAAATAACTGAGGAGCAAAGGTCAACATGAGTCCATTCAGCAGGAGCGATTGTGTGTCCGGTTATATCACCATGGAAAATAAATGGCTGTTCTCACCTCATCTACATTTCATTATCTATTCAATTCAATCTATTCATATCAAGTCAGAATAATGATACTGTATCCATCCCAGCGGCTCTATAATGACCACAGGCGTGAAATAGAAAAGGTAGCTGAATGGATCTCTGGTGAGTCCCAGCGGTACCATTCTCTCTCCTACATGGCCGTGGTGGGACAACCACTTCTGGTCATGTGACCACATTGAAGGACAAGGACACTTACTTTAAAATGGCCAAAGGAAGCCATTTTAAAGCAGAAGTAAATGAACAGTTGCACCTGTGATGATGTGAGGTGTCTTGGTTCTCATTCTTGAATGAAGTGGGTTTTATGAACTGAAACTTGCCGAAGTAATCCCCAAAATGAATCACAAGAACTGCACACTTAGTTTGTGTGTGTGTGTTTCAAAGCTCCAATAGCTATCTAGTACAACTCTCTCTCTCTCTCTCTCTCTCTCTCTCTCTCTCTCTCTCTCTCTCTCTCTCTCTCTCTCTCTCTCTCTCTCTCTCTCTCTCTCTCTCTCTCTCTCTCTCTCTCTCTCTCTCTCTCTCTCTCTGTCGCAATATGTCTCTCTCTCTCTATCCCACTCTGTCACATGCTATAGATAAGGGCGGTGGAGGTTATGAAGTCACACTGACCTGCCTGGTTAAGGTTAAACAGGTTATAACTGCCCCCTCCCCTCCCTCACTCCCCTCCCCCCTCCCGCCCTCCCGCCCTCCTTCTGAGATCGCTGGCCCGTGCAGCCCAGTAATTCCATATGGGATTTTTAAGATAATGAACGTGCACACACTTACGCCGTGCACACATGTAATTGTGTGGAGCACTATCACACAAAATGCAGGAATGCACATCTACCAAGATACAAATATTCACACACACACACACACACACACACACACACACACACACACACACACACACACACACACACACACGCACGCACCAAGACACAAGCGATAACCCTCTGAGAGGGAGAAACAGCCAGCCCATGCAGAACCGCCAGTTATTAGCAGAAAGTCTTATTTAAACAAGGGGAATGGGGCTGGCTGGATGATAAGAGGATGAAGTGGGCGAGAGAGAGGGCGAGAGAGAGAAACAGCAAGAGAGAGAGAGAGGGCGAGAGAGACTTTGAGAATGCAATCAAACTGTTAATGGTGAGGAGAATATTAAGAAGGTGCAGAGTAGGTCTCAAGGTGGTGAGAACTTCTCCCCGGTTAGTGTGTGTGTGTGTGTGTGTGTGTGTGTGTGTGTGTGTGTGTGCGCGTGTATTTGTGTGTATGCGCATAGGATTTTTTGTGTGCAAAATATGTACATATAAGTATTTGCATGAGTCATCAGTCAATGCAAAGCTCTCTGGAATATGAAGTTCATTCAACAATAAATGCTACATCAGAGGGAAAGCATATATAGGAAATGTTTATGAATTTCCAATCAATTTCAGGTGTAACCTTTACCCAACCGCCGGATCACAGAGAGTGTAGTTCCAAGCATCACAGAACTACGTTTTTTCTCAGCGGTTGTGTTTGTCTTTTCGGTGTGTGGCATGTTGCGGGCCGGTTCCCAATGTTTCAGGATGCTAAGCTAAGCTAAAGGGGGAACTCTCTTCCAACGAGCAGAAGGACAGGTTTCTGGTCGGATGATTCAGGTTCTAACAGCATTAGCATGGGCGCCTCACGGCAGCCTCTTAATGATAAATGAATATTGATGGTGAGGGCTCATCAATCATGTATTCAAGCTGGGGGAGGGAACACAGTAAACAAATCCCCCCTCAGAGGTTAAAGAGGATCGTGATGCTCTGTCACTTTTTGTCTTATTCAGTGGAAACTTGTAGTGCGTGTGTTGTGTAACACTCTGTGAGTTAATGTGTTGTGTTGTTAATGTATTGTGTAACACTCTGGGAGTTAGTGTGTTGTTTTGTTAATGTATTGTGTAATACTCTGGGAGTTAATGTGTTGTGTAACACTGGAAGTTACTGTGTTGTGTAACACTCTGTGAGTTACTGTGTTGTATAACACTCTGGGTGTGGGTGTGTGTGTGTTTGTGTGCACACTATTGGCATAAACGTTGGCCTGTGCCATAATAGTAGTGGTATTTCCAGTCGACACACGAGTCTATATAGTACTAAAGGTACGTGCAGCAGAGGAGAAAGGGCCACAGCACAACCTCTCTCCTGAACAATGGGAGTGTTCAGGTGGTTGATGGTTAAAAGTGAACAGACACACTAACCCTTTAACACAAAGGGTCATTTTAACTGGGACATGCTAATGAATACGAATACTTCCTGTGAAGGGGTGTATTGGACAGCAGGGCCCACGCGCAGGGCTGTTATGTTCTTAGTGTTGTTCTTTGTTATTTTTGTGATGTGTGCCGTCTAAAGAGTTACTGCAACATGCAGTGGCTCTTGCTTGCATCAGTGGTGTTTTCACACTGTAAAACCGTTTCCTTTGAGTTGGAGTGTATCGACCGTAGGGTGATACACCCTACGGTCGATACACTCCAACTCCAAGCCCCCTTCAAATACAAGCACGTCAGGTTGGTATGTTGGAGTGGAGGGGCAGACTGAAAAAAGGAAAGTTCGTTTTCACTCTCTTCCAAAGTGCTGCTGTAGTTCCCCTGGACTCCTACGAGTCAACACCGCAAGAAGTAAATAACTTCGGCACGGCTGGCCCGACCGATAATTCAAGAAGGTTCTGTGGAAGTTCTTGACATTGCACATATTCTGCATAGAAAAAGTCCAAATTGACAAACTGTCCCTTCAAGGATTAACTCTTGGACATAACATAACAAGACATTTAAATGCAAGATAAGTGAGTGCCAAATTCTCACCCACAACTTTTAAAGACCCTGTCAGCAGAACTCCATATTCACCACCCCAAAAACGAATTTGACAGGCACCTATTTACTGTTAGGGGGACATTTTTTAACTCTTGGCTGATGAATGGGGGGACGGACGGACGGACGACGACCCTTGCTTCCGTCCTGTCTCCTCCATTGTGTGTCTTTTATCACACACTAAAACCTGAGATGAGGGCTTCTAATTCCCACGTCGTTTGAGTATAATCATGCTTGCGTTTCTACGTGCTCGCTGGTGGTAAAATGGAGTTATAAATCCTTCTGCTGCGGCCACGTCGCCCCCCCCCCCCCCCCCACACCCCCCTTGAACCTTGACAACTCATCGCTGGGCGATGGGAGAGGAGGAGAGGGGAAAGTGTGATGGGGTGGAGGGGGGCAAGAACATTTGTTTACTTTTGCGTTGACAAATCTATTATCCCAACGCTGTCAGCACACCGTCACGTCTTTACAACGCTGTCCCTGGAGTCACCTCGGGGGAAATAACTGATGTGTGCTTGTACGCCCGCGAGGAGGAGGAGGAAGAGGAGGAGGAGGAGGACGGGGAGGAGGAGGAGGAGGAAGAGGAGGAGAAGAAGTAAATATTTGGGAGAGAGACAGTGGGAGGGGGTGGGTCTCTCCAAGGGACTCTTATACCTGCACCGCCTCTGCCGCCACTTCCCGCCTAACCACTCCCACTGTAGTAATGTACAAAGTTAGGTTTCATATGACAGCACTCTCTAGGTTTCGCTGTGGTTCTCTCTCTCTCTCTCTCTCTCTCTCTCTCTCTCTCTCTCTCTCTCTCTCTCTCTCTCTCTCTCTCTCGCTCTCTCTTTCTCTCTCTCTTTCTCTCTCTCTCTCTCTCTCTCTCTCTCTCTCTCTCTCTCTCTCTCTCCTCGCTCGCTCCTTTGCTCTTGTTATCCCTTGAGGTGTGTGTTTGCACTGGCCGGTTGCCATGCATCACTTTAGTGTCGCTGTTTAACCATGCATACCTGACCACATCAGTTCTACAAGTTCTACTGATTTACTGCGCGAAAAAACATGAAGCACGCCCTGTGTAGGTCATAGATCACCTAAGTCATCCTAAATGCAAACCTCTAACTCAGGATGCTATGATGGAAGAAATCCATCGGAGGGTTAGAAATATTTAAAGGATGAAAAAACTACAAACGGGGACACAAAACCTTAACAGTTCTTTTGTTCCAGCTGTCATTGTTTGTGATTTTCTTGCGATGAAACACACCCAGAATCCTAGTGTTTCTCTGAAATTACATATTGGATTTCTATTGGCTTCAACTGCAGGTTTGTAGTTGAATATGGACCAATAGATATATAATCCTAACAACCGTCCTAGGCTGGCTGTTTTCACTAACAGTTGCAGGGCTCAGCATCACACAACTTCTCCCGCTGAGTTCACTAAGTTTGCATCTGCAGAATTTCCACAAATCACAAGTCGTATCTTCCATCTAAGAGTCCACAGCCAATAAAAACTCTATTCGGGTGGAATCTAAGTGTTCTAGGGGATGTTCTGGCAGGTTAAAGGTCACCACGTGTTGCATTAGGGAAATTAGGCGACAGCGTTTGTCAAGTGTCTCTGCTGCCCTTTTCTTTGGAAGCTTGAGCAAATTGGTAAGAAGCCCCAGGTGCTCGTTTAAAGAAACACTCTGAGGACCACTTGAGTTTGTCTCAGTAAGAGGCCCCATACCCCACTTGCCAAGCAGATAACTCATTATGTCGCTGTATTGGGATTATGTATAACTTTCTTGTTCCTAACTCATTTGTTTGATGTCCCCTCTGTCTTTCAGTCCATCCATCCATATTCTTCTCTATCCATCTATGAGCAGTGAAGACGAAGGATGGGTCAGTCCACGTTTTCTTGCCTCATTGTGCATAATGCTGCTGGAGCCTGAGTGTCTGTGAGTGATGTCACTAGGTTAGGCTATAGAGAAACACCAGCGCCACCGCTTTAGAAGCACTCACTCTACAGCAGTCTATTCAGAGAGAGAGCGAGAGAGAGAGAGAGAGAGAGTCAAGCAAAAGTCAAGCGTTGTTGATGAATGTAATTGCAGGGGAGAGTTAAATTGCTGCTAAAAAACATTTATTTCAATACTTCTGGGTATATTACACTTGACATGGTTTAAACATCCTCTCTCTCTCTCTCTCTCTCTCTCTCTCTCTCTCTCTCTCTCTCTCTCTCTCTCTCTCTCTCTCTCTCTCTCTCTCTCTCTCTCTCTC
>JACYXH010000568.1:1175000-1260000 GCA_026745465.1 Lota lota | reverse complement strand
TCCTCTCTCTCCTCTCTCTCTCAGGCTATCTCTCCTTCTCTCCCTCTACCTCTCTCTCCCTCTCTTTCTGCCTCTGTCTCCCTCTCTCTCTCTCTGTTCTTTTGTGTGCCTCAGCAAGTTTTGCAGCTCTTCCTTTTTAATCTCCCCCTTTTTTTTCAACTTGCTCTCTCGTTTACTGCAGTGGCAGAAACGCCCCTTCCCCCGCTCTCTCAGCGAGTGCCTGCAGCACGGAAGACACACACACACACACACAACCATGCAAACGCAAACACAGGCATGCACGCACACCTGCACTGACACAGACACACCCATGCACACACACGTCGAATGCATGTATGCCTGAAAATATGCTGAAGCATGCAAATCCATGAATGCATATTTGCCTATATACCTGCACTTGCCGCAACATTTATGGAACAACGGGACACACATGTATGCACTTGATGTATAAACATGAATTAAGTTGCTCCATCATCTATAATCACTCACATGCATGCTCAGATACAGACCCATGTGGATACAGCTACACATGCGCACAAGAACATACACACAGGTTGTTGTGCTGGAAATTCTGAGAGAGAGAGAGATAGGCAGGGAGAGATAGAGACAGAGAGAGAGGCAGGGAGAGAGATATAGGGAGAGAAAGAAATGTGTGGGCGTGCACACACGCTTGTAGACGCTGGGTTGGCAGGCGTGGAAGCAGTGGCTGTTGGAGAGATGGAGAGGCGTAGCTGCTCCGGGACGCTGAGGGCTGACAGAATATTAGCATTCACACCCCGCCGTGCCGCTCCCTCTGCTTCCCGTATCGCTCCCTCCATCTCGCCTGTCGCTTTCCATCAAAGCCCCTGCCACTGAGCACCAGACACTCTTTCTCTCTCTCTGTCCCTCTCATTTCCCCCCCTCTCTCTCTCTCTCTCTCTCTCTCTCTCTCTCTCTCTCTCTCTCTCTCTCTCTCTCTCTCTCTCTCTCTCTCTCTCTCTCTCTTTCACACAGGCACACACACACACACAGTTGTTGTTTAATATGCCCATTCAAATCGACTTAATTTTCCGGTGACTTTGAGTTGACTTTACTTTAAAGCAATCTAAGGCATGACTGCACCCAGGTCAATGGAAACAAAGTTTGCGCCGCAGTCTTGTAATGACAAAAAAACAAACAAATAAAGACTTTTTTTGTGTGCTTTTCTTTATCCTGCTGACAACATTGAGATATCATATGAAGTAAATACACAACACACACACACACACACACCCACGGACAAGGGGACACTTTCAGACTCACCATTAGTTGTTCCATTAAAGCTTTTAACGTATTTTCTATTTCCCTCAGAAATTGTAACCACATAACACCATGCTCACCCGGCTATCGGTGTATAGGACGAAAGCCAGCTAAAACGAACTCAAATTTCATACAGCATTTGAGTTACTATGTTCCACTTCCGATTTAAAATCAATGGTTCGTTTGAAAATCACTCAATTACTGTCACCATTCTAATTTTAAAAAATCAATACAAGCACACAAAGGCATGTACACACATACAACACATACACACACGCAGATGCAGACTTTAATGTTTACAACAGATAGATCTGTTGAAAGAAAATGATCACATAAAAAGTCCATAATAGTAACTGCTGCATGTCAGTGCAATTATGTTGCTTTGTCTCTTGTGTTAATGGCGGCTGAGCATTCAGAGAAAGAATTCACCAACTGCGCTTTTCAATCAACCCCTCATGTGAGTCAGCCCACAGCCATGGGGATTTGTAATTGGTTGTGTGAAAGTGATATTTGTCTTTTTGCAGGTGTGTGTGTGTGTCGCCCCTCGCTGCAAGGCAGTGTTAATCAAGCGCCGTTAAAGACAAGAGGTGAACTTTAGAGTGGTAATTTTATCAACCACCTCACACAGGAGGGGGAGGTGTCACAGGTGTCAGCTGTGTGTGGACGATTTGTGCGGACATGCTGAATCAGTCTTCCTCTTCCTTTCGGGTGTATTGAAGCAGATGGTAGACGTGAGATTCAGAAAGTGGATGCAGCATCGTGAGAACATCCTGAAATTCCCGTTCACGATAAGTCTGGCCTCGGCTGGGGAGAAGCTATTGATTTCCACATATGCGCACGGCCTTAGGTTGTTCAAAATACTCTCTTCGCTCTTGCCGAAAGCAAAGAGCGTTATGCAAAAAACATATGCAACTCTGGGAAATGTCTTCTTTGAAGATTTCTGTTAATCTTTTAACATCGTTATTCAGTCAATTTGCTTCTGGTTTGCTTCTCCTTAAACTAGGCTAGGCAATTTGGAGACACCAGCTAGCTCGCTAGCTTTAGCAATAGGTATGCCTAGCCATGTCAAAGACTCCGGTCATGCACAATGAGTGCACGGGCAGAGTGCGGCAGGTAGCCGGTAGGTAGGTAGACAGACAGGTAGGCCATCCAATCATTTTATTTGGTCCAAATTAAATTATTTAATTTATTGTAACAGCCAAAGATACCCGATTTTCTTTGATTTTTTGCTTAGATTCTTTTGCTGTCTGGATGTAAAGAGTGACAACAAATGACAAAAAAAAAATGCTTCTAAAATAAATTGCCTACCCTTGCTTTAAAATAATTCATAATCAGCCCTTAGTCCGTTGTCCAGTGTTAAACTCAATCCTACTGAATCTTACGCCACAATAGACGCTTTTAACCACCCTCAAATCTAAAACTGAGAGGCCCTTAAGTCTACATAAAGTGACCGTGTTTGCAAATTTTCATCATATTATTCACAGAAATTTAACAAAGTAAAAAGGTTGTAACCACATGCAATCAATTTAACTTAGTTGAGGTGTTTCAACTAAACTGCTTACACTCCTAATCACATCCACATTCTGCTATGTTTTGTCCTGCCCTTGTATGCTATTTTGCCAGGAAATATTTCATCTCTTTTTCTTCTTATAATCGTGGAATAAATTTTTACTGCACACCTTACTCTTTATCTTCCCGACTAAGAAGAGAGGCAGAGTCCTTGATATATCTGTCCTTCCTGTGTGGTGATGTGGGCAACCTGAGCAACAAAGGTTTCTCTATAAAATATTTAGAGTTTTACTGCTAGCAACTAGATGGTGACGTCCTTATCATGAATGTGTTCATCATCCTTGAAGGTTCCTTGTTACATTACAGGAAACACACAAGCTCTCCAATCTGTTATAAACTGCTGATACCTTAATTTGATGCACCTGTCTTTGCTGCAGATCTGAGAGGGCATGCTGGGAGTTGTAGTAACAGGTCCCCTGCACGGAACCGCTCGGTAATACTGCCATCGTGTTTGAGGGAGCAGACGGGTGATGAAAGGAGAGACAGAGCAGGTGGTTCGGAGGAGGCGGATGTCAGATAGTAGAGGAGAAGGATGTGGGAGGGAAGAAAGGAACTCAAAGGAAGACGAATTGAAGAACGAGAAAAAAGGAAATGGTGAGAAAGAAGCAATGTGTGAGTAGATATGATTCTTTATATCGTAGAGGAGAGAGGAAGAATGAAACGATGAAGAAATAAAGACTGAATGAAAGAATGTACAACAAATGAACAGACAAAAACAACGGAATGAGGTGGGGCACGAAGAGGAAAGTGGCAGGTGTGAAAGAAGTGAGGAAGGACTGAGATGAGACATAGATCACACAAATGAAAGCAATGGGGGCCTGAAAGGCTATAAGTGAAAAGGTTAGACAGAGGAAGACAGGCAAGCAGAGCCTGAGGTGAAATCAATAGACATAATGTTGACATAACCTCCCAGTCATCTGGCATGAACCATACACATTCACACGCGCACACTTAAACACACATGCACCCACACACACACACCCTCCCCTTTAGTCAGTCCCCTGTAAACCCCCACATCCATTTTACAAATCGTGTGTGTCCTTGGCATTTTTGCATCTTCTTTAAATCTTGTTTTATCCGTTTGGTGTGTGTGTGTGTGTGTGTGTGTTTATTTTGCTTTCATCATTCTACTGTTTCTCCCTTCTGTCATAGACCGAAGGAAGCAGTGTTAACCCCACCCACTAAATACATTGAAGCTAATCGTTGCAGCCATGAAATATTGCTGAGCTGTTTACTGGCAGCCCTGCCGTAACCTGAAGTGTTAATGCCTGTCGCGATTTATTATTGAGGAGGGACATCATATGTTGCCTTTCCATAGAGTTTACATTAGTCATATGCTCAGGAAGTCATGCATGCCTTCACAGACTTGACACACAGGTTAAAGCATGCACACACACACACACACACAAGGAGACGCTATATATAAAGTGTGCAAGATCAATATAAGACATCACAACAGAAGATGTAGCCTATCTAGCAAGGATGAGGTATTTGTAAATGGATTAAAAGATTTTAATACTTCTTTTTTTAAGCCTATTTTCATTGTTTTTATTTCTCATTTCCTGACGATTGCACAGTATCAATGTTGGCATTCATATGATACACATTTGGCATAGAAAGATATGCCTGGAAATGGACCCTTTTCGTATTGGTGCCATGGCTAGGTAAACACAGCTGTGGCTCCGAATATCATTATTAGTTAAGCATGCCAAGATTCAAGCATGGTGGGATCTTCGGCAAACCGTTGATATTTGGCTGGATTTCCTTTCAGAATCTGCATAACATAACTTAATCTGAACCAACACAGTGTGAAGACTAACTGCTTCAGCTCAACCTACGCATTACTAAATTGTTGCTAGTTAGGACATTACTTACGGTGGCGCAACCAAATTAATTAAAATGCTAGTTTGAAACAATCTAAGGGTTAGTAGGGAATCACGTACAGACTTAGTAACAAACTAAGGCATAGAAACCCAGCTGGTTGTGTGTCACACACAGGCTCTGGAAGTGACGGTGTTTTACAGAAAAAAGCTGAGCTTTCCCATCGCTGTCATGTTAGACCCAGAGATATCTCAATTTGTATATCACCATAGAGCCTGTGCCCTTTAGTTATTACACACTGTTCACTGTCATTACCTTAGAAACGTGTGGAAAAAAACTAACATTGAGAGTTAGGACTTTAGACTAGGATTCTGCAACCTTTTAAATGTCCTGTGCCAACAGTTATATTAAAAGAAGCATGGTGTACCAATGGATATTTTCATATTACATTTATATTCTAACTATTACAGTTGGTTTAAATATGTATGTTTATAGTATATAAAAATGCGGCCACATCTCTGAAAGCAACAGTTTGCTAGTGGCATACATTTTAAGAAATTAAAACACTGTCCTTTGGCTGGCTATAACCTTCTCTCAAATTATTTTATTAAAGCAGTTCAAATATATCCAAAGGTGATTCCTTTACAAAAGTATAATCTGTAAATTTATTTTTCAATAATAGTATTTCATTTTCTCTTATTCTAAACCAAAGCATGCGACACACAACATGTATTTATGTGTGCTTCTTGTTGTATTGTTTCTGCAGGTTAGCATAGAGCAGAAAACCTTGACTAATAGATATTCCGGAGGCAGGGGCACTCAAAAATAATCGGGAAAACAGAAATAAAACACATATTTGTCATGACACAGTGTTGGTGGTCCTCCTGCATCCCTGTGGGTCCGCATCTCTCTGGCCTCCCCAGCCAGCGGGGGTAGGGCTCACGTGTCACCCCTCTCATGTTAGCATCTAGCATGGGAACGCACTAACTCAGTGTGAACGGGTCAAGTAAGCGACCACTAATAGCATACTGAGGGGAATCAAGCAAGGATGACCACTGCCAGGGCTGCAGTCTGCGGTCCAGGGGGATGCGTCGGAAACACGAGATCATCCTGTCACTTTCGGCCGGACGAGGTGTAAAAGGGGCCTTCCGTGGTTGTTTATGCCCAAGGCAAATCCCATGCCGAAATGCTGAGCTAAGAAACACAAGGCAAACTAATGGTCACTGGTTCAGTGATGTAGCCCCGTCTGTCCATCTCCAGGACCGCATGTGGACACTGGTTTCTTTGATTGGCATTTTGGAAGAATCTCTAGACTATTGGGAGTGTGAATTGTACTGGTTTAATTTATATCTAGTCCTACAATGATGGCATATCCATGTTTTGTTTGCTTGTTGTTGTTTTTTACCGTATTACGAGACACACAACATGACAGCAAATGTTCCATCATGTGTGTCCTTTCAGCAACTTCCCTGAATCCCTCCCCCCTCCCTTCCCTGTGTGTTCTCTCGTCAACGTCTTCTATTTCCATTATTAATAGGGTTTTCAACTTCTCAACGTTGCCCTGATGGAATGCTAGGGATGAGCACAGGGATGAGCAATCAATCCTAGTCATCTTTAGAAAGACGATACAGAAAATATCCCGATGAGTCATTGAGAGACAAATAAATAATGAATAAAGCCCTCAAATGCAGTGCAGATCACTTCCCCTTTTAATCTAGTTCTTGCCTACGTCCCTTTACCTGCTGTTTTTCTGTTTCTCCCATCTCATGGGAGGCCTGGAGGGCCCCCAATAGTAGGGGAGCAGATCAAGAAGCACCGCTGAGACGGGGAAAAATGTGTACATCCATCTGTTTCTCATCCATTCATCCCTCATCATGCATTGCTCTGTCCATCTATCCAGCCATCCATCTATCTGTCCCTCCATCCATCTCTCATCCATTCATCCCTCATCCATGCATCGCTCTATCCATCCATCCATCTGTCACTCCATCCATCTCTCATCCATTCATCCCTCATCCATGTATCGCTCTATCCATCCCTCCAGTCATCCATCCATCTCTCATCCATTCATCCCTCATCCATCCATCCAGCCATCCATCCATCTGTCCCTCCATCCATCTCTCATCCATCCATCCCTCCATCCCTCTCCCCATCCATCCCTCTATTTCTTGACACGGTTGGCCACGGTTGGTTGGATCTGCATGCTGACTCTGCGTGTGAGGCCTGGTCGCCATATTAATGGGACACCAGTGCATTGCTGTATAATTGATGCTCACCAATTAGCTTATGTTGCATGCCTTTAACTTTTCTAAGTGTCAGCAATGTGGGTCAGGATCTCTTCCAATCCCTGCACATCAACTGGGCTTCTAGTGGAAGAGACTCTGCAAAAGTGAGGACCCGCTGAACAAAGCCAATGAGCCGAGTAACAATATAAGTCTGGTAGCACCAAAGGTTAGCTTTCGGCCACATGCTTTTTTTTGTGCTGCTACTCGTAGAGTATGTGCATATGCATGTTTGCTTGATTATTGTACATGTAAATGTATATACTACGTTATGTATAAACTGTTTATATGCAGTATATGCCTAAACAAGCTTGAAGGAATGTTGCATAATAAATGGCATCTTCCCTTTTTGGAACTTAACTCTCAGATATAAAACCAAGACACATGGGAGCGGTAACTAGGCTATTTTTAAATGCTCAGCAGCTATTGAGCAACCTCTGCCAGGTTTCTGGATCGGCCTTAATGGATGCTAACAGTTTTAAATGTTTTCCTCATCAACACGTACGGTACGTTTTGAACGTTTATTTGGCATCATTTCATACAAGACTCTATGGAAACAGAAACACTAATTGAAGCATATAAACAATTGACAAAGAAACTACTTATTTTCCTTCACCCCCTCCCCCATCCGGTCCCTCATCAGGATTAATATAAATAAATATATGAATAAACAGACAGACAGACACAAATAAAGACAGATATACAGACATATAGACAGACAGATAGATAGGGATATAGACATGCAGACAGACAGACAGACAGACAGACAGACAGACAGACAGACAGATAAACATGTAGACAGATAGATAGATAGATAGATAGAGATAGAACCAGATAGAATGTCCAAATCCCATCAACCATTATATAGTTTTTAATGATGAAAGCCAAGGCAATAGCTCTTAGCAGAACATTTCACACCAGCCCACACACACACACACACCAGCCCCCCCACACAGACACACACACACACACGTGCCTGCAATCGAACACACACAAACACATGCACACACACATACACACGCAGACATACCACAAACACACACACACACACACACACACAAACATAGAGGCATACACGCTCACAGGCACACACACACACACACACACACGTGGACAGACACTCCAATGTCCTCATTAGGGCTTCCTACAGTCTCAGCACTTTTCAGTGCTGGCTGCTTTTAGAAGCGGCCCAGTTTAAATGACTCACTTGTTGATTTGATTTGTTATTGGATTTACAATGGCTTCTCTGAGTCAATTCCAGCATTGTCTGAGTTGAACGGACAGGCATTTTTAGAAACATAGGCGTGTTTCTTCATGTGTAGTAAGGTTTGTATTTGATAAGAGCGGTGTGCATGCATGAATGTGTGTGATGGGGCTAAATTATTGGTGCCGTCTCAATTACAATTTCCATTTCAGTCTATTCGTCTGTGGGCAACATAGTGAGGCAAACATATTGAGTTCAACATAATTCCCAAACAAAAAGTAATATGCTGAGTTGTGGTTGTAGCCTGTATCAGGATTTCCATTGCTAGCTGTTAATAATACATTCTGATAGAAGTACCGTTCTACCAAGGTACCCACTTGTTATATATTGATATTCTGTCCACAGACAATATATCTTCTGCACTTATTCATCTCATTTTGTTCAAGAATCTCTTTCTATCACCCACAGCTATCCTGTATTCTATTTCTTTCTCTCTCGCTCTCTCTCCCTCTCTCTTCCTCCCTCTCTCTGTCTTGCTCTATCTCTCTATCCTGCTCTCTTTCTCTCCCTCTCACTTTTTCTCTTGCTTTCTCTCTCTCTCTCTCCTGCTCTTTTTTTCTCTCTTTCTCACACTCCATATTTCATATATTTCCTTTCCAGTCTCTCTCTGATGTTTGTTTTTTTAGGATAGAAGTTGGTGGCAGAGATAACGGACACGCTGCCTGGGAGATAATCTTGTGTCACCAGACTGCAATTAGCATATTCTGGTGGAATCAAAACCGTAGGGACAACCGAGTGTCGAGCTAACGGTTCCGTTTAAAGAGGAAGGGGTTTCCGTCATCCACAGCCAATCAACTGGTTGCCTCTTGATTTCTGAGGTGCTATCCCACCACCAACTGCAGTACAGATCACTTTGTGTTGTGTCTAACAGGCCACTACGGTTTGTGTTTTTAGAAGCTAAATTGGGCCATCGATCACTGATGCGAACACAGTGATCAGCTGATTGGCTAACCAAGCAGACATTAAGAACTGTCTTTATACACCAGAGGGTTTACCTTCAGCTACCAACAGCCTCCTTTTCCCCAACCTGCAGCATTGAACTTGTTGAATCTTGTCTGTTTCATGCCATGCTCTCATACATAATGTATATCTGCTACTCCCCCTGCGACCTGTGTACATAATAACACAGGAGATTCATGTATGATTGTATGTTGTTGTTTGTCACCATTGGGTTTTGGGTGATCCCAGAGCAGTAATGTAATGTAATGTAAAGCATGTAATGGATTCTGTGTTGACTTGATTTCTTTGCCATAAGGGTCTCGTACAGAAATCAGTGTGTGCCTATGTGTGGCGTGTGTGAAGTGCGTACCGTGTGTCTCTGCAATGGTGAACTAGATTTAGGTTGATGTGTGTATGAGAAAGAGCCGAGAAATTGTGTGTTTGAGAAAAGCATGTGAAAAAAATAACCTCAGTACAGCTAGGTGATGCTAATGATGTTTGACGTTAATGAAATGTTTAATGAACCTATGGCCAGAGGACAGGTGCACACACACACACACACGCACGCACAAGCGCACATGCACACATGCACACACACACACACACACACACACACACACAAATAAAGTAATCCATGCAAATACAGATGTGGTTAATTATAGATTTTCACACACACACACACACACACACACACACACACACACACACACACACACACACATAAATTGTAACCCACATTTGTACTGGAAGCTTCCTGACACACCACTACACAAGCACACACACGGCCATGAAGACAAGGCTGTATTGGACTTAACCAGAGTTGACAGCAACCACACCCCCGTCCTCTACGCCTGTTTCCTTGGCGACGTTTCCTCCTCACCATCTTCCCCCGTGTTTGTCTTCTTGACTTTGTGCATTTAAGCGGAGATTTGGGCCAGGATCAATCCATACCACTACTATGTAAACCATTAGATCACTTCTCATCTCAAATAAATTATCGGTTTTCCTTGCGTCTTGCGTTTTTCTATAAGTCTGGAAGTATCAAAATGCTCCCTCACCAAGTGTGGATAAAATCTATAGAGATGTGGTTCAGTCCCAAATAGTGGCGTCTCATTGTCCCCATTCAGGTCCTCAAGTCCAAGGGGACTCGTTCTTATTCATCAGCAGCAGTAGCACTTAGTAGGACTACCAATAGCAAGCCCCAATGGTGTTATCAATATTGTTATTGTGGGTGTAATGGCATGTGCAGCAGCCAAGGCTTGCTGATATAATCACAAAAATACTTTTCTGCATTACAGGAAATGACCTGTCAAAGTAACAAATAAGTCATTTTGTGTTTCATGTTTTCTCTGACCAAAACAAACCACAACCATCATAGACCACTGGGTCCGGGGTGCACTATAACCTCCATTAGAATAGATAGAGGATTATTAAGCATTACTTCCCCAGGTAGATGAGAGAGGAAGACATTTAAAAGTCTAATGTAAGCTCTCTGTGTCTGCATTGACTGAGAAAGGGACACGAGGGTCTAACGTTATCCTGATCATTTGCAACACAATTTCCATTCACGTAATGTCCATGAGCTGTGTCCCTGGAGTGAAGAACACGCCAATAATAACAACAACAAAATACTAGGAGAATAAATATGGAGTTTTTGGATGAAAACTTTGACAAAGCAATATCCAAAAATATGTAACTGAAACGGATACCGCTCCCTCCGAAGCGTGTTCGGAATTCCGTCCGCTCTCTCGCCAGTGACGCACATTCGAAGCACTCCGTTCCATCGCGGGATGAGAAGGCCAGGAACAAGGCTAGTGTCTGCAGCACCATCAGTGGACCCGGTGGGGTGAGGTTGGAGCTGGGCTGGATCAGGCTTCAGTGGGGGAACACACAGCCGAGTGCATATAAACAGACTTGTATTCTCTCACACACACACACACACACACGCACACACACACACACACACACACACACACACACACACACACACACACGCACACACACACACACACACATACACAAAGATGTTTGTACTCAGGACCCAGTGTACATTTTGAGGGCATGAGAGGAGAGGTTGGTGGGATAACCAGCAGCAGCCAGTGAAATATCGGTGCTAAAAGGAGAGCTGAAGAATCCGGGGGAGAGCAGCAAAGGGCAGAGAAGAGAGAGGTATAAAGGCACCAAAACGTACATAAAGAGCGTCCAGTCATTTTTAAGATTCCCACCCCCAACCTCTTTCCGATCCTGCTTCAAATTGCCATCTATTTATAGCTGGCCGCCCCCGTCTCCGTACCCAGAGAAGTTGAAGGTACTTCCATTGGTTCAGGGAAAGGTCAAAGGTCAAATAATTTAACACTGTCTGTGGTCTGGAGCCCGTGTGCTGCTGTTCTCGTATGGTGAGTCTTATATGTGAGCGCGAGGATGATTTAGCTTTGTGTGCGTCCGGCCCCTTGTGGCATCATTATCCAAGCCAGAGTAACACACACATAGGGAGCACAATGACTTTTTAATGGTACCGCTCCGAAGCGAGGAGCAAGAGGGACGAAATATAGGGCACATACACACACACACACACATTCCCCTTCACGCACACACACACCATTATCAAAGTAGATAATGGTGTGTAGGCAGCACCAATAAGCAGCACTTAGCAAGTTAATTATCAAGCATATACCTAATAATGAGATTTCCAAACAATCAGAACAACGTAATTAGCCAAGTAGGGCCTTTCCCGAGCAACCAAACACTGTTCTAGACCTAGTTCCGCATACCAACTGCTTTGCAAGAACAGGAAAAAGATCAACAACAACAAAAGAGAAGATAAAAAACGTCATTATCTGTTCAAATGTGTGCTCAATGAGCCACATGGTGCTTGGAATTACAGCTGACAGCGGGCTGCAATCACAAGGGACCAGGCTGGACTTCTACATTTGAAATATTTTTTGCATTATACATTTCTACGAGTCTTACGTAATGTGTATGTATAGACATATTTCTGTCTTCAGATGTTATCAAATTTTTATTTACTACTAATAATTGACAATTGATTTGAAAAGATTCAGACAAACTCATCAAGACCGCAACTACGGTTGCCAAGTCAGATGGTATGTTTGTTGTTTGTGTGAGTGTATGTGTGTGTGTGCGTGTGTGTATGTGTGTATGTAAGCGTGTGTGTGGTGTGTGTGTATGTGTGTGTATGTAAGCGTGCGTGTGGTGTGTGTGTGTGTGTGAGTGTGTGTGCATATGTGGCCATGTGTTGTGTGTGTGTGTGTGGGGTGTGTGTGTGTGTGTGTTTGTGTGTGCGTGTATGTAAGCGTGTGTGTGGTGTGTGTGTGTGTGTGTGTGAGTGTGTGTGCATATGTGGCCGTGTGTGTGTGTGTGTGTGTGTGTGTGTGTGTGTATGTGTGCGTGTATGTGTGTGTGTGTGTGTGTGTGTGTGTGTGTGTGTCTGTGTCTGTGTGTGTTTTACAGTCTCGCTCTGGGCTCTTGTTTCCATCTTGTTTCTCTCACTGTTGACCGAGTCATCTCTAAAGATGGCATGTGACACCACTGAGTCACATGCCATCCTTCCCGCCACAGTAGCCTCATCTGTTTGTGCACATGTTCTGTATTAGTGCACCAAGCGTCCATGGGAAATATTATGCTAACAAGACAGACTATGATCTGTCAAAATTAAGAATGTATTGTTCCGTCAAAAGGCCTGGCAATAGTAAAAAACAAAAGCTTACACACAAAGTTACAGTGTGTTGAACACAATTTACACATTTGAATGTGACGCAATCTTATACCATCAACTTGTATAAACGTATAATGAATTATAATATAATCATTATAATTAATAACGCTACACCGTTTTAATCTGATTGGAACAAGCACAGTGAAATGGACTGTGTTGCTTGAAGTGCCAAGACATATCTCTCGCGACTGCTGAGTATCTGTCTGCAGCACTGCTCTGGTATGTTAATCTGCAACATATATAAGTAAGGATTTGTGTTATTTGATATTGATCTCTCTCTCTCTCTCTCTCTCTCTCTCTCTGTCTCTCTCTCTCTCTCTCTCTCTCTCTCTCATGATGGCACATCTCCTAGAGCAGTTGGGTGAGTAGAGGTTGATGACCTAATCAATAAATAGCCCTACTTCTCCATTTAAACACAGTTGTGGCAGTAGAACAATGAATGACGACGCTGGTCCTCGAAGGTATCAGGGTAGAACAAAGAAAGAAATGTAATGTAATCATTCTAGTACTATTCTAACTTAACTAAGGCCCTTTTTTCAGTGACCGGTTTTAGTGACGGTTCATCTGAAACTCTCCCGTTCACTTTGAGGAATGGCAGGGTTTTGTGCTCTTTGATAGTAAAACAGACGATGGCCATGCAGTGCATTAGAGCGGTTTAATTGGACCTATCTTTTTGAAGAACGAAGGCTTTTATCTGGCAGTAGAGATGCAATATATATATATATATATATATATTTATTTATTTATTTATTTATTTATTTATTTATTTATTTATTTATTTATTTATTATTTATTATTTATTAATCCTAGGGACAAAATTCAGCACTCCGATCATTTCTTCCACATTGCTCGTTTCTCTTGATACAAATTCCTCCACATACTTCTCCCCCCACCGATTAAATATTATACCTGCATCTAGATACCCAGGTGTGTCTGCACACATGCATACACAGACACACGCAAGTGCACACATGTATACACACGCACACACAAACACACACACACACACATGTAAACACACACACACACACATACTGAGCCACTATTTGAGGCTGTGCAGTGCAGTACTGCCCCCTAAGGCTAATGTAGTCCCGCCTCCTTCGTATTCCTCTTCCTCTTTCATCTTTATAGCTGCATCCATCTCGTCCTCTGATGCACCGCTGGTTTATCCTCAGCCCACTTTTCATCTCCTTTCTGCTGCATTCTTCTATCTGTCCGTCTGTCTGTCCGTCTGTCTGTCCGTCTGTCTGTCCGTCTGTCTGTCTGTCTGCCTTTTTGTCTGCCTGTCTTTCTCTCTGCCTGCCTCTCTGTCTGCCTGGTTCACCGTGTCTGTATATCACAGTACATGCATTGGCGCCAAACATCAGGCCCATTAGTGTCTTGCGCACGACAGATGAACAGAAGGTCACCTGCAGGTGTTGATAGATTCATTCACCTTGATAGAACCCCTCCCCCCACACACACACATACACACCAATATGAATACTCATACAAGCACGCACACACACACACACATACACACTCAAACTTCTACACACACACACACACACACTGTCTTGCTTCTGGCCTTTTTTGTGTTCACCACACATGTTTATGTCTTCGTTGTGCTGTGAACCTATTTCTCTTCACCTTTGTCTTTCCTTTTCCCTCCATCTCGTCCCCTCACAATCTCCCCCTCTCTCTATTTTTGGAGAAGGGTAAATGGAGTCGGTCCTCAGGGGAGGAGGGCAATATAATTACTTATGTGCACTTAAATACATTGCAGAGCACCCACACACACACATACAGACACACACACACACACACACACACACACACACACACACAGGCTGGCCGGCCAGGTGAATGTTTGCTACAGTAGAAGCCATTTTTATTTGAGCTCTTCAATTGGATGGCAGCCTCAGGAATACAGCGGCCTGAATCAAATATTCATGACGGGCAAAGCAGAGAAACAATTCCACTCCACAACCAGCACGGTGCTCCCTCAGTGGCTCTGTGTTCCCCCTGCTTGTGTGTACAGGAAAGTGACAGAAAGGAAACAAATGGAGAGCGTGAGTGACTGACTATGTCACTCACTGACCTATGCCGTAACTATTCCGACCATGTCCTCACTATCTAATATCATAGTCTTACTTTTCACTGTATGCACAGTGAAATTGCAATTTTACTATTGTTCTTTTTTAGCTTATGTTGTAGCTTATGTTGCTTTGGCAATGTAAAAAAATATCTTCTCCCAGACAATAAAGTCTTTTCGATCGAGAGAGAGAGAGAGAGAGAGAGAGAGAGAGAGAGAGAGAGAGAGAGAGAGAGAGAGAGAGAGAGAGAGAAAGAAAGAGAGAGAGAGATAGATAGAGGGAAGGAGGGAGGGAGAGAGAGAAAGAGAGGGATTGCCAGCCAGCCAGCCAGCCAGCCAGCCAGCATGCCCTTTGAGTAACTCCTGTACTGTCTCTATATGTATGTATGTTTACTATTGGAGCATCTTTATTGAGTACTGTGTTCTGACACATCCACCGAAGTTAAATGGTGTTTATTTTATCATGCTGATTTTATACACAGCGGATGATATTTCAAAAACCCTTACACACTATATCTGGCGACAGGTCTTTTAAATTATATTAGCGATATCGAAACTATAATAATTCATGAATGATTATGAATTTGGCATTTTGTAAAGTGTTTATGCGTGAAAGCATGGAGCCGTTGTAAATAGCAGTTGAGCTAGCGATGGCGGTGTTGTTTCTTATCAGAGGGCCCCAGAATACTGGAACACAGGCCTTTGTAAATGCTAACGCATTGATGGTGCGCTAGGTACCAGGCCATCTAGTGAGCCTATAAGGCATTCATGTCCACGTGTTTTTGCCTCCTCCACTTAAGGCCTAAAAGAAAGGAGGAGGGGGGGGGTGGCACTCAGAAACATCTTTCTTCTTTCTTTTTTTTTTGCAAACACGTTCAAATATGTATTGCAACTGTTGTGTAACAAGGATTTGACATTAGCGTCTTGGATCTGGACAGACGCTCTGAGTTGCCTTGTGTTTCATCAGCAAGACGAGAAGGATGAAAGATGGAGAGCCCTCCATCTACTCTGACCACTAGTGGAGAAAATATATAAGAAATTAGCATTTGTATGTATATTTCATGTTGAATTTTAAACTAGTGTTACCACTAGTGATTTGAATAGACATGCAAACAGCCCTGTTGTATAATTTAGAGGTATTGCATTATGAACACAGTAAGTAACAGCCAAAGGTGTAGAAAATAGTTGTGTGCATCACAGTACAAGGAAGAGGACAAAGCTTTGAGAGCTCAAAGAGAAGTTCCAAAAGTAGAGCTCCCAAAGTCAGATTGTATGCCCTTACAAACATGTGTTCACCACGAAAGCCCCAGATCAGCTTTTTTATGTTAAATGGCCCCAAAAAAGGACTTGGCGTCTCTCTCTCTCTCTCTCTCTCTCTCTCTCTCTCTCTCTCTCTCTCTCTCTCTCTCTCTCTCTCTCTCTCTCTCTCTCTCTCTCTCTCTCTCTCTCTCTCTCTCTCTTCAAAGGGCTCAGATGAGAAGGCTTGTAGTACACCGTTTCATGTCCCTGTTTGTCCACCTCGTTGCCGTGACGCGTGTCTTCAGCAGGGGAGGAGAGCACAGAGAGGCCTGCAGTGCAGTCTGTAGCGCAGTAGACACCACCACAATGGAGATGTGACCAATTTCTATTTACACTGAATGGGAGCTGGGATGAATACATCTTGCTTTACACGCTAATGTCTATGTTCCCCAGCATCTATGTTTTGACAGCTTTCTTTTGACAGATAACAGTAACCAATGTCTGAGGCTAGCCTAGCCTATCCAGCGAGGAGCTGAACGTGTGTTCCTTCATGACTGTAGGAAGCAGCAGGTGAGGCTCATTGCTATGAAGCCCACAGTAATACAGTGGACTACCCAGGCCCACAGAAGCACAAGCTGACATGTGAGTTTGAGGAACAGATTCAGAGCTCCACAATACAGGACAGTGATTTCCACTTGTTATCACTGTCATGTTTTCTCTGTCATTCAATCTAAATGAATCCCTTTCCCACCCCGTGCACAGACACACACACACAGACACACACACACACACATGCACACATGCACACATGCACAAAAGCTCACACATAAACACACAAGCATACACACACACACAAGCATGCACACACACACAGAAGCATACACATGCACACACACACACACACACATACACACATGCACACACACATGCACGCATGCGCACACACACACACACACACACACATGCACGCATGCGCACACACACACACAGTGTAGTGCTGTCTCTCTATTCCTGGAGCAGATAAAAAACTGCAGTTGAGGCTATTTAAGACACAACTTTCCTTTTGGCAGCTAAGAAACTCGTCAGGGTTAGGGTTAGACATGTTAGAGAATGAGATAATAAGAGAAACTCTCTTGAGTACTGTCAATATGGCTAATGTATGAGTATTGCCAGAGCATAAATGTATGAGTATGGCCAACCAAAAATCCCATGATGCAATGCATGATACACACACACACAATAACAATCACAATCACACCATATGATATATACTTTATATATATATGGTATAATATGGAACAATTAACTGATACATATGCATGCCCACAGCCTAATGTACATGCATATATGGACACATTTGCAAACTTGTGCACATGCACACACACACGTTATGCAAGTTAAGCTATAACATGAAAGAAACCAGGCTGGGTGGAAAATGATGCACCATAACTCTCCAAGGGAGGTAAGTGCCTTGCTCTTTGACCCCATAAGGTGGTCTCCTGCTCCCTTCTACGCAGACTTAATTACATGACCTCCTGCAGCAGCCTCTGATATAACTCCACCGCCAAAACTGCCCCTGGAAGCCATTACGTTACCTCTTTAGATGGTGCCAGATATGACAATAACTCAATGTTGTATTCAGTATTCAATACAATGGGTGAATCTTAATCAGCTGTTTGGAAAAAGAATGAACACTGCTTAGTGAGGATTAGATAGTGTGTGTTTTCCAACACTTGATTACAAAAAATAAAAAAGATGCCATATTTGTAATTTTTGAAGGAGTCCAAGCCAAACAAAAACATTTAAAACTGGTTTTCATTAGATGACCCCCTCTGGAGGTTCAACACGTGCTATTGGATGTCATTGGCTAATTGCGCTGTTACGCTACTCCCTGTTAATTAAACGTTGATGCGACACACCTGTCAAACTGTATTGAGGAGGCAGCAGCTCTGCCAAAGACTGAAAAAAAAACTGCACGCATTTACAAACGTGGTGTCAGGGGGTTTGGTTCTCCTATAAATAATAATAATATAAATTAAAGCTGCAAGCAGCGATTAACGGGTGTCGAGGCTTAGGCAGACAAGGCAGACCAGTGAGACTTTGACCGATTTTATACAGTTGATGAAGTTGGAATGGCCTCAGCTCAATTGCGGTGATTGGCCTTCAATGTTTTATGAAAGTGTATCAAAGTCAGGGTTCAGCAGTTACGCTCGTTTAACGCTTTGAAATAGAATCATAACTGGCATAGCGTTTAGACAGACACACACGATAGTGACAAGTGCATTGCATCAACATTGCAAACAGCTTGGTCAGTGCTTATGGAGTTAACAATGTACTGTATTGTTTTTGGTTTAAATGAAGGAAGTAGTATATATTGTCATACAGTATGAAGATAATGATGGTAAGAGTAGTTGAATGGGGTGTTTTTAATGTAATGACAGCTTCAGACACACACACACACACACACAAGTATTGTTTTAGGTTTGAATCAAGGAAGTATTATATATTGTCATACAGTATGAAGATAATGATAGTAAATGGATTGTTTTTAATGTAATGACAGCTTCAGACACACACACACTTTAGGTTTACTTTGATTAAACACTGTTTAGAAAAGTGAGAGAAAAGTTTTATATATTGTCATACAGTATGAAGATAATGATAGTAAATGGGTTGTTTTTAATGTTGTGACAGCTTCAGACACACACACACACACACACACACACACACACACACACACACAAGTATTGTTTTAGGTTTGAATCAAGGAAGTATTATATATTGTCATACAATATGAAGATAATGATAGTAAATGGATTGTTTTTAATGTAATGACAGCTTCAGACACGCACACACTTTAGGTTTACTTTGATCAAACACTGTAATGGATTGTTTTTAATGTAATGACAGCTTCAGACACGCACACACTTCAGGTTTACTTTGATCAAACACTGTTTAGAAAAGTGAGAGAAAAGTTTTATATATTGTCATACAGTATGAAGATAAAGACACCTTAGGTTTACTTTGATAAAACACTGTTTAGAAAAGTGAGAGAAAAGTTTTATATATTGTCATACAGTATGAAGATCATGATTGTTAGAGTGGTTCAATAGGATTGGAATCAAGGCATTCTCACCGTTTTGAGCCTCTGGCAGCCATGTTTTTGGGCATAATTTGAAAAGTGAGATATCTACCTTGTTGAAAATGTCATGCTGAACAACTTTTCTATTATACTCAAGATGATAGGAGTCCATATAGATTTTTGAAAAGGCATTCTAAGCCCATTCTGATGTTTTTTTGTCTCTGGCGGCCATTTTGTTTTACCAAAATTAAAATCTGAAAATGTACTCTTGTTCTGAATTCCATGCCCAACAACTTTTGTATTGGACACAAGATCATAGGACACCATCTTGATGTCGATATAAGCATTTTAGTGTTCGGCGTGGTTAAGCCACACCTTCTTTCAAAGTTAATGGCTCCTGGGGGCCTTATGCTTTATTGGACAGACCTTTACCGAAGACATATTAAAGATATTGGCCAAAGGATCATGTGTGCCAAAGGATTTCTGTGTATCTCAAAAAACGTAGGACCCCTACTGATTTTAATGTTTTTCACAAAATTCAAAATTGCGAAACATCCATCATGGCGGAAGTCATAGGTTCTTGAGGCACATTTTTTCAGCATGTGAAGATGCATATATGACCAAAGTTTCATGACTGTAGGTAAAATGGGTCAGGAGATATGCTTGTTCAAAGTTTGCATTTTCAGACGATTGCTATAGCGCCACCTTTGGGCCAATCAGTGCAATTCTTTCACACAGATATTCTGTCGTCCTCCTCTACAGGTGTAGCAAGTTTTCATAAAACGTGCCCAAATTTTTTTTTGTCTAAGTCTGGCGGCCATGTTGTTTTGTCAATCAACTTAAATCTTACTTAAGCATTTGGGGCTTTGATCCCTGATTGTGGGACCGTCCGTCCGTCCGTCCAATCATTTTTTTTCTGTAAAGACAGACAGACGGACCGTCCGTCCGTCCGTCCAAATATTTTTTTTCTGTACAGACAGACGGACCGTCCGTCCTATTATTTTTTTTCTGTACAGACAGACAGACGGACCGTCCGTCCGTCCCTCCAATTATTTTTTTTCTGTACAGACAGACGGACCGTCCGTCCGTCCGTCCGTCCAATTATTTTTTTTCTGTACAGACAGACGGACCGTCCGTCCGTCCGTCCAATTATTTTTTTTCTGTACAGACAGACAGACGGACCGTCCGTCCGTCCGTCCAAATTTTTTTTTCTGTACAGACAGACAGACGGAAATTTTTTTCGTCTGGCGGCCATGTTGTTTTACCAAAATTTAAATCACAAAAAGTAATCTTGTTCAGAATGTTAAATTATTTTTTTTCTGTACAGACAGACAGACGGACCGTCCGTCCGTCCGTCCGTCCATCCAATTATTTATTTTTCTGTACAGACAGACAGAACGACGGACAGTCCGTCCGTCCGTCCTATTATTTTTTTTCTGTACAGACAGACAGACGGACATTTTTTTCGTCTGGCGGCCATGTTGTTTTACCAAAATTTAAATCACAAAAAGTAATCTTGTCCAGAATGTTAAGCCCAACAACTTTTATATTGGACACAAGATCATAAGAATCCATCCTGATGTCGAAAAACGCTTTTACGTCCATTTGGACCGTTCTTAGCCTCTTGCGGCCATGTTGTTTCAGGAAAATTGAAAAAGTGAAAACGTCATCTTGTTCAGAATTCCATGCCCAACAACTCATCAATTTTACTTAAGATCATAGGAGTCTTCCTTGATGTCGAAAAAAGCATTTAAACACTATTTTCTGTTTTTTTCGTCTGGCGGCCATGTTGTTTTGTCAATGAACTTATATCTTATTTAAGCATTTGAGGTTTATAATCCTGATTGTGGGACAGTTGATCCCGCTCAAATCCAACACTTCCTCTAGGAACTGTGGTCATTTTAGTCACAAGCCACGCCCTTTTTTATGCCACGGCCCAATTGAAAAAACATGGGTACCATGTTGTTCAGAATTTAATCTTGAACAACGTTTGTATTGGAGCCAAGATCATAGGACTCCACCTTGATGTCGATATAAGCATTTTTGTGTTCGGCGTTGTTAAGCCACACCTTCTTTCAAAGTGAATGGCTCTTGGGGGCCTTATGTTTTATTGCACAGACTTTTACAAAGATCATATTAAAGATATTGGTCCAAAGAGTATGTGTGCCCAAGGATTTCTGTGTATCTCAAAAAACCTAGCACTTTTAAAAATGTTCATGTTTTTCACAAAATTCAAAATGGCGGAAAATCTATTATGGCGGAAGTCATAGGTTCTTGAGGCATATTTGTTCAGCATGAGAAGATGCATATATGACCAAAGTTTCATGACTGTAGGTCAAAGTAGTCTGGAGATATGATTTGCCTATTTTGGACGATTGCAATAGCGCCACCTTTGGGCCAATCAGTGCAATGTTTTCACACAGATATTCTGTAGTCCTCCTCTACAGCTGTAGCAAGTTTTTATCCAAAGTTATCAAGCGGTTTAGGCTGTGTACGTCGATTTTCCGTGACATACCTATAATAAAACCAGCAATAACAAGAGGTTGTCTTGGACTTTGTCCTCGACACCCTAATAACAAGAGGTTGTCTTGGACTTCGTCCTCGACACCCTAATAACATTATTTTGCTAAATAAATTGTGCTCACAAAGAAGGTGGTATACACAGACAGATAATATAACGTTTTGTTTTAATAATCCACTTTTGAACCTGGTAATGTCATCATGGAGACTCAACGCAGCCATTAATTGCCACACTTGCAAACACATGCAGCAAGCGAAATAGAGGGGGAAGAATAACCAAAGGGAATAATGCTCGGAGCAGTCGCCATATATTTAGTAGAAAGTCAAAGACCGCCATCTAGTGGTATGTCTTAAGATTGCATTGAGAGAGTGACGTCACTACAGTAATTTCCTAAGCAAGTGCACTAAACATGAATACATTCTGCATAATGTGCTCAAGTAATACATAATGTAAAAGGTTAAATCAATGAGGCAAACTTTTCATCAAGATGTTGCTGACATTTTGAGATTTGTATATTTGTTGCAACTCATGTTCTATACATGCCCACAGATACACCAAAGAAAAACACATACCATTAGATTTCTAGAGTGAAATCTTTAATTTAATTTTAGAGTTCAATCTCTGACAGGGGCTTTGATGTACTTTCTCCTTAAAAGAGTTGAAGAGGGGGTCACAATGTTTGCGTTATTAACTCCAATGATTATGTACCTCACAATGACTTGTGCTATCTATAAATGTATATGTTATAACGTGATCTTGGATGAACTTGTTGAACTTTTACGTACCCCACAATAACTTGTTTATGTTGAAAAATACTGTTCTGTGGTCTGTTTTGATATGGTTGCTTAGCTT
This sequence comes from Lota lota, assembly GCA_026745465.1. Classification (NCBI taxonomy): domain Eukaryota; kingdom Metazoa; phylum Chordata; class Actinopteri; order Gadiformes; family Lotidae; genus Lota; species Lota lota. The sequence goes on along the minus strand of JACYXH010000568.1, from coordinate 1,237,343 downwards.
GGAGACGGTTGCAACAAGTTGTTGCAACCGTCCCCAGCCTTTCAGCCATGACAAAACATCATGTAAGCTAGACACACTGACCATGACACATGCTAACCATCTCACTTAGAAGTCAACAACCCAATGATTCAAACTAAGTAAGTTTTGATTAATTCATACAAAAGATCAGGACAGTATGACAACAATACAGGTCATGAAAAAAATAAAAAAATAAAAAGAAATGTCAATAAATGTAGCTGCAAATGTTGCAAATGTTGAATGTGTTTTCTTTCTTCCTGGTGAGGGGAGGGTCTAACTAAGCATGTGCAGTATGAGTGTTATCACTCACAATGTTTCTGATTGGAGTAATAAGCCTTGTTGCAACCGTTCCATGTTGCGACTGTCCCCAGTCTCCCCTACATGTAACAGATAAAAAATTGGAACTTGCTTTTTAGTGTCAAAAAGACAGAGGAAACCGAACCACTGACCTTGAGCAGTGTTAATGGGATGCATTGCCAGTTGAGCTAGATGGGATCACTCGCAAAACCCATTGTCAGTGTGTAAAAGGTAGTTCAAAAATATTATCCAAAAAAAGAAACCTGTACCTTCCCAAATAATAAACATTTTTAACAAGTGCTTGGTTTTAAACCTACTTTAGTATTAATGTAAAACATGAGATTTGGTTAATGTTTTTTAGTGTCCTGAAAACCGAACCACTGACCTTGGCAGTGTTAATGCCGTGTACTACCAGTTGAGCTAGAAGTGACAACGTTATAAACATAGGGAAAACACACACACTATTGCCGTGTACTACCAGTTGAGCTAGAAGTGACAACGTTATAAACATAGGGAAAACACACACACTATTCCCTATATTTCTTATTATAATCCAAAATTATTTTGTGGTTTTATCTCCTTTTCATGTGTGGTCCCATGTAGCTCAACTGGTACTGCATATAATCACTGCAAACACTGCAGTGTTTCGGTTCCCACTGTTTTTATGACACTAAAAAACATCAATCAAATAGTAAATGTAACAGTAATACTAAAGTAGCTTTAAACCAAACACTTATACAAATATTTTAGTGTAAAATGTATAAATTACATTGTTGGGTACATTTTTTGGATTCCTTTTTGGATTGTATTCTTTGGTTTAAAAAAGTAACACGACTAATTGTTAAATGTTTTTAGGTGTAAAAGGCATATATACAAATTTTGGATTCCTATTTTTGGATTACTTATATATATATATATATATTTAATATATTTAAAAAAGCACCCTGACTATGTGTGTTTTTCTTGTATTTGCTGAGTGATCCCGTCTAGCTCAACTGGTAGCGCATACCATTAACACTGCCACGGTCAGTGGTTCGGTTCTTCATGACACTATTATTAATCATTTATTATACTAATAATGTGCTTTTTTGAATACCAACCAGACCCAGTGTACACCAGTAGTTCCCATCCTTGGGGTCAGGACCCCACTTGGGGTCCACTAGTCGCAGGAGATGGCTGACATAAGCTTCAGATAGTTGATGATCCATTTTAGCAAGCCATTTCTTTTAAGTTCTCCTAGACGTCCTGTATATACAAACTGACTGCATAATGATTCATAGAAACAAGCAAATCATTCAGTGTGTATTACACACTGAATGTGTGTAATACACCCCCCACCCCAACCCAGCTCTTGTGTTCAGCTGTCATCCCTCTTGCTGGGGGGCAGAGATCCTAGGCGGACTCGGGCCAGAATGGCAATTTATGTCTACGCTTCACTTTGAGAAACTTTCCTGCGCACGTTTGCGCTTTTGTCCCCCACCCACTACCATCCTTTATAATCCATAACCTTCCGCTTCCCCCACTGCCTGCTCTCATTAGGGGACTATATATATATATATATATATATATATATATATATATATATATATATATATGGGGTTAGCATGTATGTGTGTTTTGGTGTGGCTAAGTGGTTTTAGCATGCCAAAAGTCCTGCTCAAGCCTGTACCACACACTCACAGACACTTTGTTTTACAACCTCACAATCTCACAGGCACATTCCCTCTTGCTCATCCACACACATAGACTAGTGCCTATGCAGGATACAAGTACATTTTAGCAAAGCCCAGATTATCCTTTGTAAAGAACAATGCAGTATATAGAACCAAGCAGGCCTATAATTAGCTGTGGTTTTGTATCCACATACCTAGGCCTACAGTATATGTCCAGTTATCAACATTGCCCAAATGTGCACTTCTTCTGCCTAAATGTTCAAACCGTAAATCTCGACTAGTCACACACAACAAACAGACACAGAGTTGGTGTGATGTCCCTTATATGGTTCCAATATGCTACACACATTATTATGGTAATAATATGTATAGTATATTGGAAACCCTGATTGTAAGCTATAATGTATAACAGTTGTGTATGGTAAAAATGTATTTATGTAAATATGGATTTGAATATTCACATCCTACCCAGCCAGTGACATGACTGCTTGTCAATGGCTCATTCAATTGTTCTTAAGACGTAGCCCACTGCAGTTGTAATTTGTTATTCAACCCATAGGAGGCGCAAATAAGCGGCTGCATGTCACTTGATTTCTCCTTCTCAATTACCATTTTTGGTAGCAGGCCCATATGGGGTCATTATTGTTACACAATTAAAGTTATTTCAGCCTTGCACCTTCACCACTGGATGGAGCTAACGAGCCGAGATAAACCAGCTCCTTACTCCAACAGGCCTTCGTTCCTGAACGCACTTTCTTGATAGTAGCGTAGCATCTGCTCTGCACTGCAGAATAATAATACTACAATTGTGTTCTACTGTTGTAGTGTCACCTTATAATTCAGTCACTGAAATAGTTGACATTTTGAATTGATGATATGCATCAATCGTTGTGGAAGTGTAAACAGATGTGTACAGATCGTACACATTTCACTAGAAAGTTGTTCATACATTTGCTATATATATATACAGTATATATATATGTATATATATATATAGTATATATATATATGTATATATGTATATATATACATACCATATAACAGAAAAGGTTATTGATGACGTCTGGATATAAGTATGCAGTGAGTCAATTCTCTCCAGGAGGGCAAGCCGAGCTTCCTATCCTATGTTTATTTTTTTCTCCTTCCCTAGGCAGGAAAAAGGTTACAGCCATTCAACACTGAAGGTTTGTCAAACATCTCGGACAGCCTTTGTCAATGAAGAACATTTTTGTTTGACTATAAGTTTAATAGCCATGCTCTAGAAGTTAAAAGTTATACTTCTCTTGTCTTAGTTGACTGGCTGGTTGTTGCTCTTTGACTTGAGGTGGTTGCACTCAGTGCACAGAGTCAAATACAGAGTCAGATGAGGTGGAACATGAGGATGAGGACAGATATCCACACCATCCAGCCTGAACGGCAACCATAAAACAAGAGGACAAGTAATCTTATTCACTGTGATGAAGGTCAGGGAGGGCATTCTTGCTGTGACTTGACTCTTTAAGTGCAAATGTAACCATGGCAATTGTGGGATTGGATAGAGGTGTGTCTTTATCATTTGCAGAGTATGGCCTTTGCTGTTTAAACTAAACACAAATCTGAGTTTTCAGCACTGAGAAGGCTGTGTTATCGACCATAGTAAACTATCAACTCTCTCCTTTTTATAGGTAGTATCCAATTATTATTTGCCCTTTTGTATTTTTGAGTTAATGTATGTACACATTTAAAAGGGCTCCCTTTCCATCACAGTATCATTGAATAAGTCCAAGAACTGTATAATGTGTCTGGTTAATGTTTGGTGATTTGAAGTCTTTAATGTCGTCTAGCTTGTAGAATTTGCTGCTATTTGCATCTTTGATCTGTGAATGTATTTCCGGATATGTGAATATGATGCGTGAAAGGCCAGCAGATCAGAGAATGGACCAGCCGAAGATATGGGTGGGTCCAAGGCTCCAGGTTCCACGGCCCATATGCAAAAATAGCGCGACGCCTCCTGAAGCCCAGACGACCATTGGCTGAAATATCTTCTCAATGCGCGCCATGAATTCAAACGGGAGCGCGCTCAAGTCTGGAGCCTTCTTATTGGACAACAGTTGGCAGCCTGTTGTCTGCAGACATATAAGTCACGGTGTGTCCCCGGGAAACCTAATTCTGTTCTGAACGAGCTGAGACAAATATTAAAACATGTCTGGAAGAGGCAAGACCGGTGGCAAAGCCAGAGCGAAGGCCAAGACCCGTTCATCCCGTGCCGGGCTCCAGTTCCCCGTCGGCCGTGTGCACAGACTTCTCCGAAAGGGCAACTATGCTCATCGCGTCGGTGCGGGTGCTCCCGTATATCTGGCGGCGGTGCTAGAGTATCTGACCGCTGAGATCCTGGAGTTGGCTGGAAACGCTGCCCGCGACAACAAGAAGACCCGCATCATCCCCCGCCATCTGCAGCTGGCCGTGCGCAACGACGAGGAGCTCAACAAACTCCTGGGCGGAGTGACCATCGCTCAGGGCGGTGTGCTGCCTAACATCCAGGCCGTCCTTCTGCCCAAGAAGACTGAGAAGCCCGCTAAGAAGTAACTTGGAAACCATTTATTTTAAACCCCAACGGCTCTTTTAAGAGCCACCCACATCTTCATTAAGAGCTTAAGTCTTGATGAATGGCTGACCTCAACTAGGACTACTACGCGTGTTTTTAAACAAAATGTTCTTCAGCCCTAACGTTACCTAATAATAAACGTCTAGTGTTCAATCTAGAACTGGAAGGAAGGGGGATCAAACTCTTTTCTTCTATAATAGGATGTTGAAATGTTAATGAATAAGTTAATAAACTCAAGATATATTAATTAGAAACAAATATGAATGACTAAAGCCACGAAACGTATGAGCTACAAGAGGTGCTCTTGTAAGCCTTTTCTATTGATTTACTTTTCTGAGATGGGAAATAATCTGATAGGTGTCCAAGCATGAAGTAGGCTACACGACACACATGAAGAAAATATAGAAAATGGAATAGAGTAGGCTTGATTGTACATCGCAGGACAATTGTTAATCCGCGACAACTGCAGCTTAAATATAATAATAAACTATTTTTTTTTATCATAATTAACAAGTCATTATATGTATACATTCGTAATGCGATTTAACTTGTAAACGTCACATCCGAGACCCTGGGCGGGGTCTGTACTGGAACTCCCGCCTTTCGTCTCTCTCAGGTCCTCAGCGAGCCCTTATTAACCCAAGCGTAGCGTTCAGTCAACGCTTTGTTTAAACAACCTGCTGTAACATGTCTGGCCGCGGTAAAGGAGGTAAGGGACTCGGAAAAGGAGGCGCCAAGCGCCATCGCAAAGTACTCCGTGATAACATCCAGGGAATCACCAAGCCTGCTATCCGCCGTCTGGCTCGCCGCGGCGGAGTGAAGCGTATCTCCGGTCTGATCTATGAGGAGACCCGCGGTGTTCTCAAGGTGTTCCTGGAGAACGTGATCCGTGACGCGGTCACCTACACCGAGCACGCCAAGAGAAAGACCGTCACCGCCATGGATGTCGTCTATGCCCTGAAGAGACAGGGACGCACGTTGTACGGCTTCGGAGGTTAAAACATCCCAAATATCTGAGACCCAAAGGCTCTTTTAAGAGCCACCCAGATCCACCTCAAAGAAGCTGATTTGTTGTTAGGATTTGTGATGTATAGTTGACTGATGTACTGTAAACAAAGTCTACTTAGTTGCCAGAAGTTGAGCTAAACAAGTTAGATCTAACCCGTTTCACAACTATCACAAACTAGTATATGGATATATATTTACTGTATCAAGAACATCGGATGGCACTCTGGGATAAATGCGTGAAACATCGTCCAATGAGTAGACAAGATGCATCTGAAATAAATCGACTTTCAATGAGCTATTGAGATTAGGAAGAAAGGGGAATTATGACTTCATCGCGGATATCATTGTTGTTGTTTTTTTCTATCCCATTCCCATCGACTCAAGACCAGCGCGTCACCAATTAAAGACACATCGTCAAGCGGGTAGCCCTGATGTAATGGAGAAGCAAATCCCAGCCGTGCTGGGCTATAATGAAAAAATGTATAGTGTAGCATTCACAATATGCCATTTGAATATGCTCCCATAGCAGCCACTGTACTTGCTACTGCGCATGGCCAGACGTCGGCGCGCTCCTCAGGTATTCGGTTAGTCATGTCATGTCATGTTGGTCTACTCTAGGACTTGCCATTACGTTATAATGAATACTATTCCTGTTGCAAAGTATTCCCTTCGTACTTGGTCATTCAACATATATATGTTTAACTGTCCAGTAAATATAGTAGTATGGCTTATTATTAAACAAAACGTTTTGTGCATTCCATCATGTTTTTCATTCTAGTGTTTTCCATTTAGGTTTGTGTTAATTTGTGTGGCTAAATAAACACACTGGGAGCATAAGCAGCGTTACTGACTATCTTTCCACTGTTTCCCACTGGCCATGGCCTTCTTGCAGTTGTAATTGTGTATAAAGGGGGCGCTGGCACTCTTTGCACAGTCACTGCAGGTGTGTTTATCTTTCTTTTTTGTCAAAGTCAAAGGTTGGGAACCACTGTCTTATACCATAAGCAGACATGGCCGATCTTAAACAATAGACTTTCAATACAATATATAACTACTCCTTATTCGAGTAGATACGTTGGCTTGTTTTTGGCAAACACCTGCCGATTGGGCAATGAAGGCCCCAATATTAGGTGTTGCATGATAAGAATAATCAAAACGTTAAGGTCCCTTTTTTGTCATTTCAGAAATAATAATATTTATATTATATGTTCATATATGGACCGACAAACAAATGTCCCCGGTTTTGATTTCGGAAGTGGCCTACTTATTTCACAATCGTTTCTCAAATAAAACAACCGTTAAGGACGCATTTATTTGAAGCACGTTTCACTTGAACTCATCCGTTCTCGTAAGTTTCGATTCGGTGGAAACACCACATGCGTTTGTATCCTAGAGCCCCCACCTTCGCGTCTTCCACGGAGCTTGTCATTCTGGCATTTCAGCCAATTAAATACCTACATTTGATAAATGGGAGGGAGTTGCTGTTTTGCTATTGACGCACACACCTTAGTTTAGTTTATAGGAGACTTTAAACAAGGAGTCGTCAGCAGCCACCTCAACGTATCACAGGTAGGTCATTTAAAATGCATGCTTTAGCTTTATTATACCAACAGACGTTACCATTTGGAAGATGTAAAATATATAACTGTTTTCTAACGTTCCCCAGACCGTCTCAAAGGAAGTCATCATGGGCGGATATAGCCTGCTGTGTAAAGCCATTATTCTGATTTTCAACATATTGTACACAGTAAGTATTAGCACACACTCAAGTTAACGATACTTGAATGATACACCATTCAATATTTTAACTGTTGCTATTTGGAAAAAGTTACACGGTATATAAGCAATTCCAGTCAGTTTTTTTTTTTTTGGTAATGGTTTTAAAGCAAGCCACACTGTTACAATACAACATGGCTTGCTATGCAAATGAGTCAGGGGTGCAAAGGATGGGCCAGAATAAACAATAGGTGGTGCTATAATAAACTTGAAGTTAAACCTTTTCAACAGGCTGCCATTTCCACTAGGAAAGTGCAATATGCATGAAACGTCGTATACATGCACCATTCGTCATGATTGTAGCATCCCTGGCTGAATGATGGTCTGACTCTCTAACTGATGGTTCATAAGCGTTTATTTTTTTTGAGCAAACAGACGATACTGTAGCTCCCTGAGATCAGTGAACACACGTTGAACCCAACGTAAGAGCTACGAAAGAAAACAAAAATAAACGTATTACCATCTATTCGCATTCTGATAATAGGCTTAATGTACTACTGCCTTACAATATTCTACAACTAAAATAATGCATTAACCTCTTAATAAGTCATAAGTCATTGACTTGAATTGAACAAATACAGCGGTCTTACTCGCCTAAACACAATCAAATTAAACTCAGCAAAACTATAAAATGACCAAAATATGACTAAAACGTTAAACACCATAGGAAACGAAATAATGACAAACCTTGTGCCCTTATCAGCCAGGTGCTAAATGAACAAATAGCCAACAGTTTAAGTTTTACAAAACACAATTGACAATCTACCGTCGTTTTCCGGGCTAAGAGGAGATCCCATAGTATACCCAATTTCAAGTCTATATCTGAAAAAGAAAATTGGATGCATTGGTTTGAAGTTCGCCTATCCAAACCGAGGCCTCTTTCCAACGCGGGTTGGGCCTTAAAGGGGTACACACATCATTTCTCAAAAGTCAGTTTTGACAGTGGATTTTGACACTGTATACTTAAGAAACATGGTTGGTGATTATTTGTATAGGTTTACGTCCGGTAAACTCGTTTTTAAGGCGTACCAATGCCATTTTACCATACCTACCAACAGCGTGGGGAAGCGAGTTGGCTCATGCAACCACACACATTTTCTTCAGAAAATGCACGTTTAATAACTTTGGCCCGGATTGTTTAGATGCAACAAGGGGTCAAGTAACCCTTCGGGGGACAAGAACAAATTTATAGAGAAAGAATCCATGGATGTATTGACTCGTGGATATTTTTGAGAACTTTCTAGGTCAGTTTAGAATCAATAGATGCAGTAGAAAAGTTACATAGTGCAGGTTTTAACTAAGAAACATTCAACATAATGCAGTAGGAAACATAAGACACCACCTGTATTATTAGAATAGTTGTCTATGGAGTCCTTCATTGGGTGTATTTATTTAACTTATTACATGAGGTTACATCATTTCAGGAAGTTAGTCTATTAAATATTATTTTATGTCAAACAGCGCTGTACGCCTGGTCTCTGCCTCATTGTAATGTTATGAATATTAATATTTACTGATTATCGTGTCTACTATAAATGAATCACAATGAAATTACAGGACAGTAATACAAATGATAAAGATTACGGTCTGGTTTGTCATAGTGAACCTGATGTGGTCTGAGTTGTCATTGTGAACCTGATGTGGTCTGGGTTGTCATAGTGTACTTGATGTGGTCTGGGTTGTCATAGTGCACCTGATGTGGTCCGGGTTGTCATACTGAATGTCATTGGCTGCTGACAGGTGGTGGGTCTAGCCTTTCTGGGGGTCGGTGTGTGGCTGAGAGTTCGCTACCAAGACGTATCTCTCGCGGCTGGTGAGTATCTGTCTACAGCACTGCTCTGGTTTGTTAATCTGTATGTTAAAGTAAGGATTTGTGTTATAAAATCTCTCTCTCTCTCTCTCTCTCTCTCTCTCTCTCTCTCTCTCTCTCTCTCTCTCTCTCTCTCTCTCTCTCTCTCTCTCTCTCTCTCTCTCTCTCTCTCTCTCAGGGGAGTACGTGCTGATAGCGGTTGGCATAGTGATGCTGATCACGGCGATCACCGGAGACTTTGGCGGCTGCCATAGCAAGCCCTCCTCTCTGGCAACGGTGAGATGTTCCACATGCTGCCTCACCTAGTGTTCATAACCTAGCAACCAGCCTCCCCTAGCAAGCGTCACCTAGGAACCATTGCCTAGCAACCCTCGTCTAGCAACCATCACCTAGCGACCATCACCTTCTGACCATCGATTTGCTACCCTCACCTAGCGACCATCACTTTCCTAGAAACCATTGCCTAGCAACCATTGTCTGGCAACCAGCCTCCCCTAGCAACCGTCACCTAGCAACCCTCACATGGCAAACCTTACCTGGTGACCATCCCATAACAACCCTCACCCAGGAACCATCACTCACCTAGCAACCATTGTCTAGCAACCATTGCCTAGCAACCAGCTTCACCTAACAACCATCACCACGCAACCCTTGCCTAGCAACCCTCAACTAGCAACCAGCCTCACCAAGCACTCCCTACCTGGCATCCCTTACATAGCAACCAGCCTCACCTGGCAACCCTCTCCTAGCAACCAGCTATGCCTAGCTTCTAGAACAAGACTAAAGGACCTGTGTGTGTGAGCATACTGAGAGGGAACAAGCTTGGCCCATACTGTAGCTCATCTTCCTCCCTCTTATTCCCAGTTCTGTGTTCTGCTGGTCATCCTGATGGCAGCCCAGCTAGCCCTCTACGTCCAACGAGAAACGGTAAGATTGTGTGTATGTGTGTGAGTGTGTGTTTAGTGTTACTGTTAGTGAGTGAATGACGGGGAGATAATAACAATATTAACATTAGTCATGTTTACAATAGCCATTATTAAAGGGGACGTTCATGGAACCTGCTGAGGTGGTGATGCTATACTACAATGTCCTAGTCTTGTGATATGCCGTGCTACTCTTTAGACATGAAGTACGTTTGAAGTGACATGGCGTAGGGATGTTAAGGTGGTCTGATGGGGGTTCTTCTGCAGGTGGGCAGCCGTCTGGCTGATTTCTACGCGCTCCTGTACGCGATCTACATCCTCACTAAAGATTCCGTGGTTGGAGGGACCCTCCGGGTGATGCACTACACGGTACGTAATAACCCATAATACTACAATACTAATACCTTAATACTCACACTCATACAATACTACTACATTCATACCCCAATTATGTGACATACTACTAATTTAATACTCACAATGTTATAACAATACTACTAAATTAATACTTACAATATAACTACAATACTGCTACGCCACAATACAACTACATTGATTCTCACAATAATATTACAATACTACCACATTAATACAATAATACTAGGATCAGGATTTAAGGTTTGGTTTTTGGCTTAGGGTTAGGTTTGATTTTGGTTCGGTACTATTGTTAGTGCTTCCTATTATGGTCAGGTAATAGGGTTAACCCAGAGAACCCTTCCCCTAATAAACTCTAGAACCAAACCTTAAACCCAACCCACAGGAACTCCTTACCTTAGAACCGAAAGCCAACCATAAAACTCAATCCATAAAAAACCCTAACCTTAGAAATGAAAAACAAACCCTTAAACTCCACCAATAAGGACCCCTAACCCTTGAACAGGAAAACCAAACCCTAAAACCCTAACCATTGGAACCCCCTAACCCTAACACCAGCCATAGAACTGTGCTTAACTGTTCTCTGCTGGGATTGGTTTTAGGGTTAGGGTTTAATGTTTGGTTGAAGGGTTAGGGTTTCCTATTAGGGTCTCGTTTTAAGGTTTGGTTTTTGGTTCTATGAAATGTTAGAAGGGTTATCGCATCCTATTAGGGTCAGGTAAAAGGGTTAACCCAAGCCTAACCAAACCCTAAAATCCAACACATTGGAATCCCTAACCCTAAACCCAACCCTAGAACCGAGAACCAAACCCTCAAACCCCTCCAATAAGAACCCCTAACCCTAACCCAAGAACTGAGAACCGAACCCTCAAACCCCTCCAATAAGAACCCCTTGAACTTAAAACCAAACCCTTAACCCCAACCCTAGAACCGAAAACCAAACCTTCAAACGCAACCCATTAGAACCCCTAACCCCAACCCTAAAACCGTGCTTAGCTGTTCTCAGCAGGGTTTGGTTTTAAGGTTTCCTATTAGAGTTGTTTTTTGGGTTTGGTTTTTGGTTCTATGGCTTGGTTGTAGATTGAGGGCTTCCTATTAGGGTCAGGTTTGAAGGTTTGGTTTTTCATTCTATGGTTTGGCAGTAGGATAATGTTTTCCAATTAGGGTTAGGTTTTAGGGTATTCTATTAGGGTTTGGTTTTTGGTTCCAAGGTTTGGTTTTACGGTTAGTAGTAAGGTTAGTACTAGGGTTATATGAGGATTGGTATTTGGGTAAGTTCTAGGGTTAAAACTAGGGTTGAAAGAGGGTTTTTAAGAGGGTTGTACTAGGGTTAGCACTTAGGTTAGCACTAGGTCTAGTGTTATAATTGTTTTATATTCTACTTGTTCTCCTTGTTTCTGCAGCTGGACTGCTGTGGAGCCATAGGAGTGGTAGGCTTGGACCCCATCTCCGACACCTGCCCTCAGAAGTCAGGGATCGTGGAGCGCTTCATGTCTGTAAGTAGACTAACACTAGTGACTTTACACTAGTGCGATTACACTAACACCAGTGACATTACACTAACACATCAGCCTACCACTTCATGTCTGTAATACACTAACACTAGTGACATTACACTAGTGCCATTAGACTAACGCTAGTGATATTACACTAACACTTCAGTCTACCCCTTCACGTCTGTTAGTACACCAACATTACCCTTACGTGGGTAGCATACCAGACGAGCCACGAAGTGCCAGGTCACGTAGTAGAAAGGTCCACACACGTCAGAAGATTACATTTGTTGTACATGTTTGTACATGTTTTTTGTTAAATATAATGGTTGGCAATGAATGATTCTGCCTGGTGCACCAAATTTTAAGCAGGAAGTAGGAAACTTCTTGTATTTTACAGAGAACCTCCTCCGTTCAGAAATGGTCGGCGAAACAGGACCATTTAACTGAATAAAGGGATTTTAGGGTTTATTTACATTGTGCAGTCACAATTGTGACATGCTTCAGTCTTAAACGTGATGGAAGGAATACACGAACACCAGTGACATTACATTAGTATCATTACACTAACTGTTCGGATCTTTGTTATTCAGCCCTCCGAAAAGGCTCACCAGGAAGCACGCAATGTTATAACTCGTGTTTTGTCCTTAATTTTATTTTAAATCAAATGACCACAGGTCATAAACCTGAAATACAACAAACAATAACAATACATTATATAATAATATTGTAAATAACGAAAACACATAAGCCTGCAACACCGTTACTACCGCCACCAGAAACCAGCCGAGTGCTTTGAACAATTAGCACAAGACAAATAAGCCTCTCTCGGCTAACTTCCACCGACACAGTGAGGCAACGTTCAGTACTCGAATATACAAGCGACCCAAACATTAATAATTGACAAAGTAGTTCCATACCAACGGGCTGTGCTCCCGATGCTTGTTTGCCGTGGAATGTTTACCAGGTGCCGTAATTTTAGTCGTGAAGCTGCGGATGCGCACATAACGTAACATATCTAAACAAGACATCGTGAAGCTGCGCATGTAACATAACATAATTCTATTTACATTCTGAGCTAGAAGTCTCAACACTAACGCTTGAGTCCAATATGTAATGTCTGTAATACACTTACACTTGTGAAATTACAATAGTAACATTAAACTAGCACTTGAGTCTACCACTTAATTTCCGGCGTAATCGTGTCTTCGAATCAAAGCCTTTGATTTGGTTGCAAACCTACCGCTTTGTCCGTGTGAACACCCACTTTTAAATAGTTTAGAAGGTGCTGTAGGATTCGAGAGTTGTAAAGAAATAACAAAAATAGCAAGATTTAGAAAAGAAACCCCCAAAAACCTCCCCTGCTTCTGTCCTCCCCATTGATGAAACCACTGTGTGCAAGAATGTGATTAACAGAATAGATGGTTTCCCCAAAACATCAGGGAAGATGGCCCGATTGGTCAGAAATGAGCAGGGAGCAGTCTAAAACAGAATACAGAATAAATCTCAAACAGAGGCAGGTGCAGTCAACCACAACATATATTCTCATAGAGCATTTCACAGATGACCAATGGCTATGGTATTCCTAATATATTGCACCCAAATTATAGCCCTTGAATCTTACCTAGAGCACCTTTAGACAGACTGCTTAATGCCTTCTCCTTCCAGCCCTGTCCTTCTGTTATGATGGACGTCTTCACGGCCAACCCTCCTTGGGCCATGGGCATCTTCTACGGCAATGCAGTGCTAATGGTAAGAACTCCTTGTCCCTTAAAGAGCAACTTGCAAGGTCGCATCCCCACTTCATGTGTGGGGAAAGTCTCTAGCAAAAGATTTTTAAAGTCCCTGGTCACCCAAATCCAAACATAGAAATGTGTTAATTAAAAGTTGATGTTGTTCGTCATCGATTCAGTTTGATAAATAAAGATGACTATGATAAAAGGTTGGTGGATGGACTTTAAGCAGTTTTTTTTAAGACTTGGAATTACACCGGGATTCGTTTTCTCCTCTCCTCCCGCCTCCTTATGTCTCTCCTCACTCTTTCCTCCTTAACTACCTAATACACAACTTCCTCACACCTCCTCCTACTCCCAACACCTCCACCACCTCCCCCGATTTAAACTCTACCTCCTCCTCCCACTCCACCACCTCCCCCCTCCTCCTCCAGATACTATGTCTGCTGTGCAGTCTGGCTCTGTACAGAATGCTGAAGATCGCTGCGTCCCCCCGCTACATCCAGCTCACCCAGTCTGTGCTCTCCATCTCTGGCCCCCAAGCCCAGCCCCACCTCTACCCTTACCTCTATCCTGTTGACAGTGTGGGCCTCACCTCCATGGAACCCGATATGCTGGCTGAGGCCTAACTCTGCTCCTTCCTGCTCCTCCTCACTTTCTCACCCCTTGTGTTAGGCTTTTGGTAGTGGGCTTCACTATCTCTTCCCTAGGGTCACCCTGCACACCTACTCCTTCTCCCCCTACTCTGGTTCTCATTCTACAGATAGCAACCATGGCGGCTGCTGGGGTCCTCCTGGGACTTCAGAGGAAATCCACGACCCACCACCTCCTCTCCCCAAACATCAGCGTTTACTGAGCTCCTACTGTCCTCCTCCACACCATTTACTGAGCGCTTCTCCTCTCCCCAACCATCACACCTTTTCCTGAGCTCCTCCCATCCTCAACCACCATACTGGGCTCCTACTCTCCCCAACCACCAGTTTAGTGAGCTCCTCCTCTCCCCTTAAACAACTTTGAAGACGTTAAGTCAAGTTTTTTTAAACCTTTTTTATAAAATGTTGCATTGTTGGTCGTTAGCATTGCTGTTGGTATTCTTAAAGTTGAACAAAGCCCATGTGAGAAAGCACACAGGCAATTTTGTAGTTAGTTTAATTATAGTTATCATAGATTTTAAATAATGTAATGTTATGGGTAGAGTATCAGCTCTTGCTCTAAAGAGAGGTTTGTGTTTTCACAAATGGTGCGATGCAACATGAGCCTTTTGCATGGAAAACGTAATGTTAATATTGAATATAGTTCACATTTGGTGATAAAAAGGTAACTGTGGAGGGATGTTATTTTAATGAGTAACGTGTGACTAGAGACGCATGCTGCTAGATTTTCCTGGTGTACCGGCTACATTGCTTACCACATGAGAACAGAGTTTGACTTCATCCTGTTCAACTGTTTGTGTTCTGTTTAAATAAAATGCGTAATAAAAAAAACTCTTCTTTATGAACGAAGTCGCCCCTGGGGTTTTACACTCCGTGTAATGGTTCGATATTTAAAAAAATACCTCTCAAGCAATCCTCTAATGTCACATCTTTATTTACATCATTTTGATATTGTTCATATCTTTACATGATTTAATTACAGTTGAAAGTTTCTTATAACTGTAGTGCTGGTCCTGGGGAGAGAGAAGTGCAGTCATCAGTGTGTGTGGTGCAGTGACTGGACCTCCCTAGTTTAGATTCAACCGCCTTCATGGTCTTATTCCCAACCCAATATACCGCAGTTTCCTTCCAATAAAGTTCACATTGAAACATATGAAAACATGACACATTTTAAAGACAAGTACAGAGCTGATTAAATTACAAAAACGACATGGTATTAATTAATTTGTTGTTGAGTGATAATCTGGAATTCATCTGGAGACTTTGAAAACGACCATATTATTTTAAAGTTATCGTTCCAGAAAAAAGCTGAACGACATCTTGTAACCTGACTTAAAAAAAACCCACCAATACCACTGTGTTGTATACTAATTATTAAATTATGAAGTATTGTAATAGCATAATTAATAATGACAATAAATACTGTCAGGACAAATAATCCATCCTAATTGTGTGTGCGTGACTCACAGCCAGTGCAGTGAAGTGAGCAGTCGGCAGCATCGGAACACACCTGGCTGTAGCATAGGAAGAACACCTGCAGGATCAACACATTTCAGGTCAGAAGAGGCCCTCGGCGATCTCAAACCAGAAATAAACTATAAAAACATAAAACTATTTTCTTTGTTTACTTAAAAAAAATTGAGTAAATGTATATTTCCCATGCCAAAATGGCTCCTTTGAGACAGAGAGACAATAAATGTGTTATGGAAAGAGAGAGACCTCAGTGTCCTTCATATTAGAAGGTCCATCGCTGGGTGGCTGGAAGGAAGGAAGCAAGGCCAGGAAGTGGGGGACAGTGATTCTTAGGGCGGAGGGGGGCGGCTGGCTGGGGTCCGGAGGGGTCTGGTTCCAACACCTAGAACCCAACAAGAATGGTTAGGGTTAGACTCCCAGCTGAACGATTTTGGGTATGAACCCCTAATGTCCACAATCTACATGTAGGCATCCTAGAGTAAGATGACTCCCTATTTGAAATCACTGCATCTCTTTGGATAAAGGCATCTGCATTGTAAATGTAGGAAACGGTCAAATGGAGGGTTAAGGTGTGAGGACTTGTCACGCTCAGGACCACCAGAGACCCATTCTCACCCATAGTACAGGAGCATCCAGGCAGGGTGGGGGGTCTGGGTGTAGGCCAGGCAGTAGTGGACTAGTAGCCTGGAGCCCATTCCCAAGACCCTGACCTCCAGGTACAGGGGCCGGCCCTGGAGCGAGCTCAGGGGCCGGTGGAGCTCCGGGAAGAACTCAGTGAACGAGGCGTCTGGAAGAAGGTGGAATATTTATATATTTCACCTTTTAAAAACCCTAGAAACCCAACCCTAGCAACCTAACCCTAGGAACCAGGACTAGCACTGGAAGGCTAATCCAGTACATCATATAGCTCATTCTGTTCTCTACAGATGGAGTAGAGTGTGTCTCTTAATGTGAAGCTTTTTTGATATTATTGCGATACTACTTTTGATGCTTTTCTACTCCCAAATTTCGTCTTGGTTTAATAAAGTCATATCTCATCTATCTATCTATCTATCTATCTATCTATCTATCTATCTATCTATCTAAAAAAAGAGTCATGTTTTGATACACATGGTATAAATGCTTCATGGTGTCCTTTTTTTTTTAAATTGTGTTTAATAATAATGCATAATTCGATTATTATATATTTTTTAAAGTACAACCTGTGCTGATCCTTGTTTGGATGACCAGAGGGGGCTCTGTGGCCTGGACAGGCCATGCCAAGGTTGGATTCACGACCTCGAGAGACACTGAATCGGACGTGTCAGCTGATGATCTACATGCCACCATAAACCTAAGGGTTTATGATACAAATTATCATGTCATTACAGACAACCGATCACGGCCATATTGTGGGGGGGGGGGGGGGGGGGGGGGGGGGGGGAAGCATGTGTGTGCCCGGGGCCCTGTGGGTGCTAGATCCGGCCATATAACAGATGGTAGGTTGCGTGCGCTCACTGACGAGTCTGTGACCTTGTGGTGTTACCTCACAGGGATGCCCTGCAGGGGGGCTGGGTCTCCCGGAAGAGTGAGGATAGCCTGGAGCTCCAGCAGGTAGACCGTGTCCTCACCTGCAGTCTAGCAAGACAGTAAGGAAGGGGATGCAAGTATAATAAGGACTCCAAATTATCTGCTTCATTCACTTGAGAACATCATTTATAAGAATGAAAAGAATAAAGTCGTTCCACACATTTATTCTGTGGAGAACCATGGCAGGATATATCGGCGTTAAATTAGGGAAATGTTATGTTATAGGTGGAGAGGGCGTTACAGTAGGAGTGAAGAGGGCGTTACGTAGGGGTGGAGAGGGAGATACGTTAGAGGTGCAGAGGGCGTTACGTTAGGGGTGCAGAGGGCGTTACGTTAGAGAACGGCCTACTTGCCTGCGTGCGCACACCACAGCCATGCAGTGGCACACCATAGAGTTGAGGGTTCCACGGCAGCCTCTGGGGGGTGCATGATGCATTGCTGCTGTCTGAGGTCTCGCCATCAGAAAGCACTGTGGGTCCCTCTACAAAGTCAGGGACTAGGAAGATGAGGTGCTGCCCCATGGCACAATCTGACAGACACACACAGAACAAATAAGAGTCCACTTACACTCTCCCCGGATAACTTCTGTATATATACACACATGCGTGTCCTGCGTGTGTCCCCAGGACACACACACGCCAACGTTGCACCAGGTGTGTGTGGTCGTGACTATCCAGGGATGGACGGCCTGCAAACAAACCAACTGCAGCTCCGTCTGTTGCGGAATGGGTTGGAACGGCGCCAAGACAAAGTTGACGGAATACAGCAAACATTGTAACAGAACTTGTGTTGCCATGTGAACCACAGCAGAGAACGGCTTCTGGGTGTGTTCTTATTTGAATAGATTGATGTCCGATAAAAGTGCTATAGCCTCACCGGGTGAACTCAAAATAATGATTCTGCCCCCTAGTGGTAATATACAGCTTTGGCACAGGTTTTTCATATAAATTCCAACAATAGGTTAAATGTTGGATGGCCCAATCCCAGCTAAATGTATCTGAACCGGCACATGCTTAGCCTGGGAACCAGACGAATCTCGCAAGCTCATGTCTAATTTGCTGTGCAGAAAAGGCCAGGCTCCCCTCCCATACAAAGAGATTTCTGCCTGGTAAGAAATAGACGGACCAATCGCAACCGTTTATCCAATATGAGGCAGGATAAATACGATGACGGTGCAGAAGAGTGCCGTAGAGGCATTTTTAACAACAACAAGGATGGCTGCCGCTGATGTAGAGCAGTCTGTTGATTCCGCTATCGAGACAGTATTATATTAACCGGACTAAAATAACAAAAAAACGACTGCACTTAAAGCTTTTGTTGAGAAGAAAGATGTACTTTTTTTCGTCGCTCAATGTTGCATCACCGGTTTCGTTGCCATGATTGGTTCTAGGCCTATCCAAATGCATCCAGAGGCCTTTTGGTCTGTGCCCGTTGGTTAGGCCCTTTGGAAAATGAACGGACTAATTGCAATTTGCAATTCGTCTGCCGATGCCAGGCTAGCACATGCTCAGTCTTAATGTAATTCCTCTCATACAAATCCGTTCCCGGCGTCTTTACAATGCCTAAATGGTTTGGCATTAATAATGTAATAATGCTTTACATAATACACCTAAAGCTACCAGGCAGTGTCTGGCCCCCTCTTTCATCACCACTGGGTTTTCTTACCTTGCCACCCTTGTGCCTTCATGTCCAGAAGCTGGAAGGGACCATACCAGTCTTGTTTTGCAGTGATATCTGGGTTTAAGGCGCTATGGTAAGACATGGATTGGTACTGGTCCATTCCCACATAGCCGTCCTCGGTAGCTGCAAAGAATTGCTCTAAATCGAAGGCTGAGTCCGGGTAAACCTGGCCATTAAGTACAGAGGTCTCCCTTCCAGAATCATCACCAACTAGAGGCTCATTGGGCTGGTAATACTGATAGTAATGGTTAGGAGCAAATTCGTCAGCATCTGAAGTAGATTCTATGATTGTAGAAGAGGCTTGTTGGTCCTCAGTGTGGGGAATAAGTTGTGTGTTGTCCATGGAGGGATCATTGGCATCAGAGTACTGATGGCGGTCAAGAGGGTCTGGGTCAACTGGCGTATCCAGCTTGGTTGGTGAACCAGATGTTTGTGACGGTTGTTCAGGGGGCACTTTAGGTGAACCTCGATGATCTCTACTAGGTGAAGGAGGGTCTGAGGGCTGCTGTCCATCATAGAGGTTATGGTAAAAACCGAAAGGGTGATAGTAGACGTTCTGGAGGAGATTCCCGGGAAAGTGTGGGGAGGGAGTTGCTGTTGGTGTGGGGGTTGTGGACTGTGTTGTTGTCAGTGGTGGTGTTGTGGGGCTGGGTACGTGCTGCTTGGTTCTCCAGTTTGGTTGAAAGGGTGGATAGTCGTAGAAGGGGTACATGGGTTGATGGGGTGGATAGTCAAAGAAGGGGTACATGGGAGGAAGGAATGGAGGTGTTGGAGTCACAGAGCCATGTTCTTGGTTTACATCTTCTGGCCGTTGGTCTGAGTTTTCAGACTTGAGACCTTGCTGACAAGCTGTAGATACCATTTCTGCTTCGTCTTGGGTTTCCTGTCGAGACCCGACCTCCTCATGCTGACTGGGATTGTGAGGAACCTCCTGTCGTAAAAACGAATTTGCATAAAAGTTGGCATGTTGTAATGGATAATGGGGTATGGAAAGAGGTGGGCGCATGGCGGTTCCCGTCCCGCGAGTCTGAGAAAGGGCTGGGGAGCTAGTTGTGGCAACAGGGGCCCGGTCAGGCTGTTGGTACTGGTATAATGGGGTCTCTGGGATACGGTAAGGGGGGTTAGGGTTGTTTCTGGCATCTCTGTGACTGGAGTCTTGATCCATGTAATCAAGCTGAGAAGCAGCAGCTTGAACCATTTGCTGAAGAAACTCAAAATAACCAATAGGTGCATTCTGGGATCTGGGGCCTGGAAACACATGGGATAGAGGTAGATTATCTGCACCAGCGTCAGACCCTTCAACACCACCACCACCATCATCATCATCATCATCATCATCATCATCATCATCAGTGTCTGGATGTCTTCGTTCAGTGACAGTCTTGGTACCGGAATGGGGGCGTGGAGGTGGGGAAGGGAGAGGCAAAGGAATTTTGGGGAGGTGGTAATAGTGGTAGTACTGGTTAGATGAGCTCGGAGGCTGAAGACCGGCTTCTTCAGCATGTCCCGGTGAGCTGGTGGGGAAGGAGGGCGGTGGGGGGTCTTCAGATGGTCTGGAGGTTAGAGGATCCGGTCTCTGGCTCTGGTCCGCCCACTTCCAATCACCCGGTTCTTCCAGCGTGACCAGTGGGGGGTTGGGGACATGGGTGCCTGGGTAGCTGTTGGTGGTGGGGGACCTCTGGTAGGAAGCGTGGTTCTGGTCCACTGGCTGGGGCTCAAAACGACCTGGGCGCACAAGCCAGGCCGGAGGTCTGATGGTTAAAGACGGCTGGGTGGGGGGCTGAAAGGTGTCATACGACCGAAATACAGGAGTGCTGGAAGGGTAGGCAGGGTGGGGGTAGTACGGAGGGGCAAGGTAGAACGGTGGCACCCATGGTGGAGGCTGAGGGGATTCTTCCTGTGAGACTGGACAGGTCAGCATCACCTCCTGTTCTCCTATTTGAAGTGAAAGGCTGTAATTTCCATCCTGAGAGAGAAAAGATAGACTGGGTGAGACTTGCTGTACTACAGCAGATTTTGAAGAATATCTGCACACTGGACTACTTTAGTGACTTTGCTGCCCTCTAGAGGTTAGTATCATCCACTGTCTTGCACCATTAAACAGTAATGGTTGTATATCTTAAAATATGAATAAAAAACAGGCATAAAAAGGCAGTAGTCTATATTTTTTTAAGTATTTTTAAATTTACAAATTAGACAGAACACAGTACTAAGCCATAATGTTTAGAATCTTTACAGGAGTTTTAAACTAGAAATGGCAGAGGCTGTGTATAAAAACTGACTAGTGTGTAATCTGAGTACACATGTACCTCTTCTAGTGTGTAGTATTGTATGTGTACCTCTACGCTGACACCACAGGTGATGAAAGGGACCTCCACCAGCAGGTCTTGGGCCTGCCGGTGGAGGGTGTAGCCACACTTCAGAGCCAGCTCCAGAACAGGGGTCCACTCCCCCCTCACTACAGGAGATCATAACCAAACATCAGTATCGACATATACTCTGGTCGTACCCAGCTAGTGCCCAATGGCAAACTCCTCATCCCAGCTGTGGGCGTGGTCAACTGACTGGCTTTAATGTAGTGAAAACCAACACTGCCCAAAGTAATGGGAATGAATATTCCCATTATTATTACCCATCCCATTACCAAATGAATATTCGGCCGAAGTTGGCCCGTTTGATGGAGCAGTGTGCAACACCTTACGCGGCAACTCGGCTTATAACAGAATATATAATTGATAAATGATGAACTTTTAAATACATGACCATGGACTACAACTAACAAAATAGTCCATTAAAACTCATTTTTCTGAATCTATACAACATGATTTAAAACAAACCATTAGATTAGCTCACCCCAATTCAGCCGTTAACAGTGTTCCAGTGTATGGCAGGAGAATGAAGGCATGCATACCTTTCACATGGAGCTGGGCACTGGCCGGCAGACCGTGTAGGGTGACTGTCATGCCAAGAGCGGAGCAACAGTGAGAGGAGCGCGGCGCTGGGCAGAACATCTTCACCGGGACCCCCCTCCACAGCAGCTTCAGCACATAACTGTCGCCCTGGCAACAAGAAGGACAGGTTCAGTGACTCCTGTTGAAATACAGTCAGCAACCCTTCCACTGCAGAACCAGCCCATATTCATTCATCTGCACTGGTCGCCTATTCCCAACCACAACGTTTAAAGAAAAACAAAACTGAATGAAAAGCATGTGTGCATGCATGTGGGGGGAGGGGGGGGGGGGGTACCTCCAGAGCCACATCACAGCCATGGTAGGGGGCAGTGAGGGCCAGGTCTCTTCCAGAGGTCTGGAGAGAGAAGGCACAGTCAGCCGTCAGCTGGGACAGAGCCAGAGCTGAACCATTACCTGAAAGAATAGGAGATGAGTGGTCACAAGAAGTTGAGCTTTCAGCAGGCATTTTACTCAACCTTCAAATGTTTGCATTTGAAACTAACAGATATAAAGGTTGGACTAATTCATTACAATGTTAAAGAAACCAAACACCCACAATTAGGTACCTATCAATAGATATTTTGCTCCATCATTCCTATCGATATTTTACTTTACGGCAGTATTTTACGTCAAGGTGACCCTGCTTTACGTTCACTACACATGCTCGAAGAATACAAAACCGTCCGAGACGGAACATGAGTCAAAGGATGTGATCTGCATTCAAGGGAAGCGAAGAAAAGAAAAGCTCATCTCAAAAGAGTTTGAAAGTCTTCAGTGTGCGGATATGTGGAGCTCGTTCTGGATAGCCGTTGATTTTGATGAACACATCCAAGAGAGGGTTGGGCTTCTCAGTATAACACTACAGTGTATGTGGATGTGTGGAGCTCTGTATTTGGTTCTCGGTGTCCCGAGTGAGGGTAACCTCGGTATAACCCCACGGTGTGCGGCGCATTTAATATACAACATCGCTCATTATAACGCTCATACACAACGACAGTAACTGTTACAAAAAATGTAGTCGTGGGTCGTACTATGCCCCCCTCCACCCTAGAACACTCAGCCCAAAACAATTTTACTTTAAATCCCAGTGTTCGAATTCCAGCTGAAACCGTGGGTTCACCTACACTTTAACAACGGACCTTTGGACATTATTTTGGTTTTTGGCTGTCTATTGGAGATTTCTGAAATGTGAAACAGTGTTGTTTACTTTAATATTGATTTAGTTTTTTTTTATATATATATATACGTTTAATATCCTTTTTCTCATTGTGACAGTTCTGCTCAAGGTCACTTCTAAATAAAGGGAGAAAATAGAAAGTGCCTTTCATTTGTATTTAGTGGATAGGATTATCAAAAGGTAGTCATGAGGCATGTGGTTATTTTGGGTAGACATTTTTTCATAGAATTTACAGAAAACGTACTATATTGTGATATATACAAAGTTATCAAGATATGAAATGACCCATATCGTGATAGAAGATTTTATCCATATCGCACAGCCCTACCCACAATAAAGAAATATTCATACAAAATAATTTCACACACACCCTTACCGCGGTCCAAGAGGAGCTGCCCGGCTCGTCTCCGTCTGATGCGCAGTGTCATGGCTTCCGGTCCGCACTCTACCAGGGGGTCCTGTCTCAGCCAGCTCTGCTCCGGGTTGGACCCCCCCAGACCCCGCTCCTTCAGCTGGGAGGACCCCGGCGGACCTGCTAACACACAGGATGGATGGATCTCTCTCTCGTTTTAGCCCAACTTTCTGGGGGCATCAGAGCCAAAAGCAGCCTACTCAACGTTTAGCCAAAAAATACGTACTTGAAACGGCAGAAACGTCTTGGTATCCCCCATTCGGTCCGCTCGTCTCCGTCTGACCCGCAAGAGACACCCCACCCGGCCCGAAACGGAGCTTAAGTGGAGTGCAGTGTTCATCAGAAATATCGCCACGTTTTTCTGCGGTGTACACTTTTGTTTGTTCAGAGGTCTGCGGATTCGGTCCCAGACTCGCACGGTTGGTCGGGGGACTGTCGTGGAGAGGTGTGAAGTTCAACAGGGTTCTCCGTCTGAAGTCCCGGGTGAAGCGGCTTCCCCCGGGACCCACCAGCTGGCTCTGGGATGTTTGGTTCGACCGTGTTGTGGTTGATGATGACGATGGTGATACAATGGGCCAGTCCTTCTTGAACCCATTACGAGTTGAACGTAGTGTCCGTTGTTGTGAGGAAGACACAGCAGGCCTACAGTCTACTGAGTGATACATTATGGTTGCTATAATGAAAAAGAGGACACTAACTTGGTGTCCGCTAGTGATTAATTGCATTGTCTATACGACTATGTCTGCGTGCACCAATACAGGGGGACGACACGACGAGGTACGGACACTATAACACTTCCTGGTGCCACACCTGTGAACGCGCCAAATTAATTGGTCTTAATTGGACAATTCACCTCGAAGGTGAATTGCGAGGAAAAGCGAGGACGCGGATTCAGATACGGGTGTATTTTGCTGTAATAATTATGACAACCGCACCGTATTGGCTATGGGAGATTTTTCCAAACTAACTATGTCTGGAGGTTTCTCGATCATAACCAATAAAATCATGAATATCCGATCCACGAGAGGGCAGCATTGTCACACAATAAAATAAACTGGATTTATTTTATCTTGTGGTTGATTTGACTGTTAAACCAAACGGATGAAGTGTGTGTGTGTGTGGGGGGGGGGGGGGGGGGGGGGGGCATCAGTTGATGGCACTGCAGAGGCATGACTCATGTTAGGTGCAGCCTAGCAACAGTCAGGCGATGTTTTCTTACCGACGTAAATATGAAGTTAGAGCGAGAGACTGGGGAGAGGGAGACGGAGCGTGAGAGAGTTAGTAAAAGAGAGAGTGTAATTGTGAGACGGGGGGAGAGAGAAAATGCAGGGAGAGAGAGAGTGTGTGACCGAGAGACTGAGATCACATGTTGAGTTTAATGTAGCAACCGCAGAGAGGACAAATGAGAGCGTGCGTGAAAAAAAAAAGAATGAAAAAAAGCCTCGGTGAGAACTGACTCACCCGTAACCATGGGAACACTTGGCAACAGAAAAGAGGAATTCTTTTTGATTGGATGTAAACACTGAGACATGCCACTGGGCAGCTGGGATGAAGATATCTTGCACACATCTGCTCAAACTTTTTGTTGGTATTAGGTTAGAGCAGGGGTCTGCAACCTTCACTATCGAAAAAGCCACTTTGGTCCCTCTCACACCAAAAAAAATTCATCTGGAGCCCAAAAACCTATTTGACCCCTAAAATGAAGAACTGTAACAGCGTATAAAGTTGTATACATAGTTATACTATATATATATATATATATATATATATATATATATATATATATATATATATATATATATATAAAGAACTAATAGCCTATAGTTTGTTGCATTTATGAAATTTGTAGTTGTATGATGTGATGTTTATTTTGGGTGACAAAATATTAAAACAAAAAAGAATTCCTCCAAAATAAGAGGTTCCCTTTGAAAGAAAATGTTTAAATAGCCAATGTTTTTTTCAAAGCTTCAGGGAGCCACTGCAGAGTGGTGGAAGCTGCGGGTTGCTGACCCCTGGGTTAGAGGTTGTTAAGTAGTCATAGGTGTTACGGGTTACGTTAAGATGCTTTGCTGTGGTTAAGGTCAGGATATTATTTTGAGGTGAAGCAAGGCATCATAGTTTGGTCACCACAGAATGTCAGCCGGGTCACATTACGTGGATTATTCAGGCGGGAAGGCATACAGGAAGACTGGTTCAGAGCGAACCAGCCTGCCATGTGAAAACCCACACTTTATTTGTGTATTTAACGTATTTTCTATTCAACGTCTTTTCTTTGTTTGTGAAGCCATGTCGGATCTGGGCGTCTCCCAGTGACTCACCAAGAATGAAGAAGTTGGTCTTCACTGAATCATAAATTCCCTCAGGAAAGAGAGCTTGACTTGCACAAAATACACATTCCTAAACAAAATAAGTGACTTGTGTGTTATAAACAATGTACGGAAATAAATAAATGCATAAACATATTAGTTACATGAAAAGAAGAACGTAAAATATACGTACAAACAAAAATTAAGAATAAACAAAAATAAATAAGGCCGTTCTAAAGTGGATATTTGGGAGAGTTTTTTTGTTTTTTTTAAGTTTATAGTTGCCATTACGACACACGTCCGATCCCTTTTGGTCGTAAACGTAACCCAACCCAGACTCGTGTACACGTGACCGTGCACCCATTCTCGACTCCATCCACCGCGACACCGACCTTGGTTACCGTGGCAACGCTGACGCGACAACGACGGACAGTTTAAGCCGAGCGTGCGGCGATGTCAACACGGGGCCGGCGGTCTCGCGGCCTCAGCTAAAGCTCCCCAGATCCTTTCAGGCGCTCACGCTGTCGCTGAGAGATGGATTGAGCAAGAGGCGGCGAGACAGAGTCACGACCACAGACGGAGAGCTTAACCGTTGGGTAAAAACACAGCTGGAACCACCCGGCTGGGTGGGGCTGACGCCATAGATGCATCATCACCTCTGTTCATTTCAGCCACGCAGCTCACTAAGGCAAGATGGCAGCGGAAGTGACGTTTTCTTTTGTGTGTTGCTTTTCTATATCCGTGGTTACCAGTGGGTTAACGGTGACCCACTAGTGCGTGCACATTAGTAGGGCAACGAACAACGGCATGCTCATTACTCATGGCTGTATTACAAGATCTCTTGGTCAGCAAGCTGGAGCATGCGTGTTAGTCGGTATGAGAGGAGCACTATGGTGCTGAAACTAGTATTTACCAAACCTAGGATGTTTTGGGCTGGCAAGATATGAATGTTGATGAGTTAGCCCTTCTGTCCCTCATTGGTGAAGTCCAAACACCAACCTTATTTGTAGGTAAGACCTGAGAGTTGGAAAGAGAGAGAGCGGAAAAAAGCAGAAGAGAGTACAAATAAATTACCCCAATAAAACATCCCCTCCCTCTGCTCCCTCCTGCCCTATGTTTCTCCGCCATTGACAAGCGTTGCATTTCACACACCTGGGATTGACAGGCAAGATGGATTCCTCCTACCAATCAGGCAAATTATGCTCAGAAATGAGCCGGTAGTGCTGTAAAATCTAAATTGGCTGATACAGAAGAAGTTGCGGTCAACTTCAAACAGTTATCCTCACAGCGCATTTCACTCATTAATAGCTGATGGATGGCTGTGCCATTTTAAAAAAAAACTCAACTTAAATCTCACCTACAACACTCCCCCATGGGATAGCTCTCCTGTTAAACAACATTAAAGGCTTTGCTGGCAGTTAGCCTTGTTGACACCTCACTGTACTTGTTGTTTGTGTGTTTGTTTGTGCTGTCTTCATTGATCTAGCGCTACTAATCTAGATGTGTATACAGCATTAGTAGTGCTAGTTAACTGTCCTTAATAAGTAGACTAAGCCAACACCTGTTTAGCATAAGCTGACGCAATTCTTCAAAGCAATCGAAGCGTTTTGCATACAGTAGCGTGAAGCTGTGATGTATGCAGCCCTGAAGAGTTTTGTATGATGTTTACCGCTGCTTGTAAACGTGAAGCAGCCAAACCTGACCTGAATGTCACAAACACCTGGTCTCTCAGTAGGCTGTTCTGAACTTACAGAACTCAAGAACTCTCTACCTGGCTGAACTGACGGTAACGCACTGTGTGGGATTAGTCTGAAAAGCAAGGCGGGCATGATATATTTTTATCAGATTTCCCAGTCTCCATGGAGATCCAACTGGTCTTAACTAATAATAATGTAACGTTCAATGACCAAACCGAATACACATTTAGTATTTAACAAGTTGGTCTGCAAAAGACTTCTTTGGTCTTGGCTGCTTCTTTAGCAGTATGCTGGTTGCCATACAGAGCTCTAGAAGCAGTGATGAAAACAGAGGATCTCAGGAGCGCAGTGTGACAAAGACCTGTGTTTGGCTGAGTGCAGGTTCAGAGATCTGACCTCGACAGGCCCCATCATGGCCTGGGGTCAGTTCAGGGTGGGGTCGGGGTCACGTTGGACTGAGAGGTGCCTATGAGGGACACCTTTGGAGGAATGAGAAAATTTAACTGATTAATGTTCACGTCCTACTGCACCACACCCCTCTGTGCTTTTAACCCAACTCTTTGGGTTGTCCTTTGGTGGATTGTGTTGAAGCTGCTGTGGGTGAGAGAGCACCACAGGGCTTATACCTGCACTCGCTCACCTCACCTGTAAGGTGGAGTCGTTACACCTGAGAATGAATCAGGTCCAACCGCATTTTCTGCCTCTCTCTATCGCGCTCTCTGTCTTTTTCTATGTCTCTCTCTCTGTCTTCGTCTCTCTCACACACTCTCGCTCTCTCTCTCTCTGGGTGTGTATGAGTCATAAGTCAAATCATACTCAAGCATTTATGCAAGCTGGAGGTTTTAAGGGTGGATTTAGCATGCTAGCAATATGAAAGGATTTAGCACGCTAGCAAACAAAAAGAACCATTTAGCATTCAGGATACATGAAGGCATTTAGCACACTATCAATACATACAAAAAAACACTTAGAATGCTAGGAGAACACAAGGAGACCACCAGACTAAACCAATACCAAATAAACCACTCCAGACAATACCACTACAGACTAGACCACTACAGACTGGACCTCTACAGAGTAGACCACTACAGACCATACCACTAAAGACTAGACCATTACAGACCAGACCACTATGTACTACACGACCAGACTACATTACTACAGACCAGACCACAACATACTAGACAACTACAAACTAGACCACTACAGACTAGACCACTACGGACTAAACCACCAGACCAAACCAATTTGCACTAGACCACCCAACTTGACCACTACAGACTAGACCACTCCAGACCAGACCACTACAGAGTAGACCACTACAGACCAGACCACTACAGACCAGACCATTACAGAATAGACCACCAGACCAAATAACAGGATGGCCCAGAGTAGAGCACCAATGGGGGTGAAGTAACAGTCGGTAAACCCAGAGACATGTATACATAGACGCCGCATTGACTGCTTCGACCCGTTGCTGCGATACGTCAAGGTCACCGCCATATTGGAGAGTCTGTAAACAAATACAAGTAAACGGGGGTGCGGCGTTTTTTCTGGATAAAATGCACTATAACGTTTATGTTTCTCAACCGATTTCAATGAGTACAATGACGTACGATCCAAGGGCCAATGCAGTGTCTTTGTAGATATGTCTATGGGAAAACCACCTGCTGTTATAGTGGAGTCGTACTAGACGGTTTCTTATTGAAGGAGTGGGTGCGCCAATCAATCAATCCACCCCACACACACCTGATCCTGGGAGGGGCAACCAGGCCAGAAGCGGCAAACCCAGAGAACAGAGCAGATCTGTTATTGCTTGTTAGCACCATTTTAGTCTGTTAGCATCATACTATCCTGTCAGAGTTGTCCTAGTCTATTAGCACTGCCCTAAGCTATTAGCAACACCCTAGTCTGTTAGCACCATACCAGCCTGTTAGCACCATTGTAGTCCGTTAGCATCATACTATCCTGCTAGCCCTGTCCTAGCTTCTTAGCACTGCCCTAAGCTGTTAGCAACACCCTAGTCTGTTAGCACCACCCTAGTCTGTTAGCACCATATTAGCCTGTTAGCACCGCACTAGTCTGTTAGCACCACCCTCGTCTGTTAGCACCATAATAGCATATTATCACCACCCTATTCTGTTAGCACCACCCTAGTATGTTAGCACCATACTAGCCTATTATCACCACCCTAGTCTATCAGCAACACCCTAGTCTGTTAGCACAATGCTAGTCTGTTAGCACCACCCTAAACTGTTAGCAACACCCTAGTCTTTTAGCAACAAACTACTCTGTTAGCACCACCCTTGTATGTTAGCAACACCCTAACCCTAAGAGGAGCTGGGAGTTTCTCTCCTCCACCCACCTCTCTCAATTTCTTTTTCTCTCTCTCTCTCTCTACATCTGTCTCTCTGCCTGTCTTGCCCCTCGTCTTCTCTCTACGTCTCTCCCTCTGTCACCCCTCTCAAGCTGTGACTTGCACTGCCCCCTCTCCCTCCCCCAAAAACGACATTCCTTCATCCTGAGAAAGAAAGAGAGAGAGAGAGAGAGAGAATGAGGGAGACAGAGCGAAAGAGACAGGGAGTGAGGGGGTGGGAGAGAGAAAGAGGGAGTGAGATAGATGATATCTATTTTTAGCATTCTATATTTTATTGTTTGAAAATATATTCTTATTGATTTACTTGCTACTTTGTTTTACATTTTTGTAAACATTTTAAGTACTTTATATTATAAAAATTTATAAAAATGTATATAATTGAGTAGCTTATATTTTACATATTTTATACATTTTTACATAAAAATAATTAATTCAATGTAAGTCTTGAAAATTACTTTTGTACTTTCATTTTTCATAATTTTTTAATTTGTACTTTTAAACTTTAAACATTTATCAAAATCTATCTTTCACCCTATCGTTCATCTTTTACTCATATGTAATATTTTTTGTATTTTTAGTAGAGAAAGGGCGGGAAAATTAGAGGGTGGAGACCAGGGACTGTGTGTGTGTGTGTAGCATTATGGGTTCCAGGCAGTTGCCATGGCTGCATGTGTGTAATATTTTGTGGTTGTTGTGGGAGTTCCCGGGTCTGTCTCTCTCAAACACACACACACACACACACACACACACACACACACACACACACACACACACACACAAGGGACTCAGTTACTCACAAGTGAGTAACTGTTTAACATTGGTTGGGACAAAAACATGAAACGTAGCGCTTCTAAAAAAAAACACAAATGTGTAGAAACAGTTTCACCTTGGAGGCTTTGAACAGATGTGATATATTGTTTGTACTATACTAAACACGCAACTTTTACATTTGGAAGTGAAACTTTTTCAACTTTTTCATTTCATTTTCTGTACTAATTATGAATCTTTGACAATTTAGGCAGATAGACAGACAAACAGGGAGAGAGAAATAGAGACAGACAGACAGACAGACAGACAGACAGACAGACAGACAGACAGACAGAGAGAGAGAGAGAGAGAGAGAGAGAGAGAGAGAGAGAGAGAGAGAGAGAGAGAGGAAGAGAGACAGAGTAGTGGAGAACCGAGAGTAAAGGAGAAAGACAGAAAGAGTTGTCAATGAAAAATGAAGGAGAGGGGGGAGGGAGGGGGAGGCAGTGGGCGGGGGGGAGGGGTGTTGATCCAACAGGGTGGGGCCAGTGGGCGGGGGTGAGGAAGCAGTGAGTCGTGGAGCTCAAGACACTCCGACTCCACTCCACTCGGTCCCGTGAAGAGCAGCTGCTTACAACACCTCCTGCACCTCTTACTCCTCCTGCACCTCCTGCTCCTCACAGCCTAACAACAGTAAGTTTTATATTCACTTTTATCCTCTAAAATACCTTTTCCTTTCTGTTGAAACCGGTATGCTTAGGAAGTTAGAATGTATTTGAAGTAATCCTCTAGAACGTATTCAGTGATAGATCCTGCTTTTTGTACGCGTCGTGATCAATAAGAGGTTAGAGGAGAGAATGTTCAGTTCAATAATAATCAATGATTCCTCCTGGGCAACCCCATCCCCCCCCCCCCCCCCCCCCCCCCCCCCCCCCACCTCTCCCCCACACACCCACACTTCCAGATGTGCTCAGGCCACTTGAAATGAGTTGAGGTGAAATACTTTAAGAACAACGTTTGTTTTTATGTTCCAAATCTGGTTCAAGAGAAGCGTTCTCCTCTCCGCTTGTTTAATGAACACTGTGGGTATCTCACGGCGCTCAGGTCCCGGCCGGGCACGCCTTGCTTTGGAAACGACCAGGGAGGAATGTCATTTTTGTTGTGATTCAAAACTTCCCTATCTCCTACCTGTCTGTCTGTCTGTCTATCTTTCTGTTTGTTTAGTTTACAAACTCTCAGATTAGGATTAATCTCTGGTGCCGGTCGCTCTTCAAGGGGAAACATGCAGGGAGTTAAAATGGGCAGAGTGGAGGCATCGTACGAGAGTGTGTGCGTGTGTGCGTGTGTAGCGGCCGCATGTCGGCCCTGCCCTTTCTGCCACATCTTTTCAAACGAATACAGGAACAGACATTTCTAATGAACACACAGTACGCATTTCCAATCGGTACACATAAGTTGCTAAGTATAGGAACACAAATTAAATATAATACTTAAAAGAGTGGAAAAACATGCTGCTCACATCTACAGTCAGGTGATCAGACACCACTTTCATTCTAAACTTTTCTGTGTGTGTATGTGTGTCCGTTTTATTTTAATATTTTGGCGTATGGGCCAGATGGGTGAGGCGTGTGTGTGTGTGTGTTTTGTGCAGGGAGGGACGGGAGAGGGAGAAAGAGAGAGAGGAAACATTACAACAGTCTACTTGCCTCAGCATGTCTTTGAGCTTCCAATTAAATACACACCTTCTGTAACCTCTCTCTATTTCTCTCACACACACACACACCTATTCTACCTGTAACCCCTCTCTCTCACCCTATCTCTCCCACACACACACACGCACACACACATTCACGCACACCCTCTCTCTCTCTCTAAGCCACACCCTGAGCGAGTGCTTGTGGCAGTTTATCCGACGTTATAAACTGAACCAACAAGTTTCTCTTGCTACACCCATTCATTCTGTCTCTCTCTCTCTCTCTCTCTCTCTCTCTCTCTCTCTCTCTCAGGTCACCATGTTAATCCTCTTGGCGGGCATCTTTGTTCTTCACATCATTGGCATCGTCACGCTGCTGGTCACCACCATCGACAATGTGAGTACAGACCACCCAATCAGCATTTATTCACCCCCCCCCCCCCCCCCCCCCCCACACACACACACACACACTCCAACATGCACACTACACTTACACATTAAAACATAACAACACAGACACACTGCAACTTACACACAATACACACTAAAGCCATGTGCACGCTAATGTGTGTGCGTGCGTATGGATGTCAGTTGGAACATTTAAAGCCAGCTCCCAGCTATGCATGCATAGTGCACATGTGTAAGCATGACATTCCAATGAGGTGAGCGGCTTGCATACCTGCACATAGTGTTGGAATGAAGCCGACATCTAGGGACGCATTCCAATAATCAGCACCTACATACAACAAACATAAAGTACACACAATATACATACAATATACATACACGCTTGTAGATCCATACACACACAATCCAAGCAACATGTCAATGAATTCGGCATCGTAGACATCAGGGATCAAACCCAGAACCTCAAACACCCTAGCCACTGGACTAACCTTCCATCCCCCTACGCATTGTACAAATACACACCACATATTCAGCATACATAACATACACAGACACGTACATATCACACATACACAGCATACAAACACAAGACAGAACCATTCACTCCGTGCATTAAAATGCACACAGGAAACCTGTTTGTAGGGTGAACGGAGATAACCAGGTCTCTTAACTATCATGTAAATACCGAAGCCTGGTAACATAACTCGGGTTCCTCCCAGTTGAGACTTAGTTAACCCCATCCTAATCCAATATTAATGAATTCAGTGCGCCAAACATCCGATATTTACTCAAACCCAGGTGGAAACACACATAAGTTCTCAAACAAGAGCATGTTGGGTGTTTACAAGTGATAGGTAGCACCCATTCGAATGAGAGATGTGAACATCTGGAGCACCTTGACGGGCAAAAGGGCCGCAACAGCTGTGCATGTTAATGTACTAATTTACACACACACACACACACACACACACACACACACACACACACACACACACACACACACACACACACACACACACACACACACACACACACACATAGGCCTGCTGGGCTAACTCTGTGTTCTGTAGGCTTGGTGGATGATGGATAACATGTCCACTGATGTCTGGGCTCGCTGGATCAAGGTTAACGGGATCTGGAACTACACCGACCTGCCCACAACCCACCCCTACCCCCAGGGTAGGTCCTACCATCTCCTCCACCCCTACCACCTCCACCCTTCCACCCATATGACCTCCACCCCAACCTCCAGGAAAAGTCACCACCTCTCAATATCTTCTGGAATAAAGCACCTAAACTGAAAATGTCGCCCAGGTTACAATGATCCCACGATGGTTCTTAGCTTAGCAAACAAGTTATTCCAAAACACATTACTACCAGTGGAGACATTATCCAATGTCCTGCCTTCGCCGCTAAAGGCTTCCACAGCATTTCACACACAATGTTGAGAACCATGCTAGAAAACTGTTACGCTACTAGCTACAAAAAAAAAAAACGGGTAAACCAGCTCTGTTCCTGTCATGTTACTCTTTGGACAAAGAGGCTTTTTATTTGCACCAGGGCGTGTCAATTAAAAAAAGGGTGCGGCAAATTGGCGGTCAGGTCAAAACAACACATGACGGAGCTGAGAGGGTTGAGGATACACGGTGAAGTGGTGTCATTTTGATAATAGTTTGTAAAAAAAAAAAAAAAACTTGAAAGTAGCTTTAAATGGTGATTGTGACTTTAGTGGCCACATTATGACTACACTCGGTTCAACTCAAGCATAACTTTTGGGTTCTAAAGGTTCTACGATAAGATGTTCTTCATGAATCCCAGAAGGGAAATTCGGACAGTTAGATGTTTAAACAATTAAAAAACAACCAAAAATAAATACAGTATATTTAGGAGGTTCTAGAACAAGGTCATGATCTGAATGAGTCACGGTGGTGTTGAACGAGTCCACACGTTTAACACGTCTCTCTCTGGCGCCCCCTGCAGAGTACCTCCAGGCAGTTCAGGCCAGCTCGGTGCTCGCATGCATCTTCTCCATCATTTCCATCCTGGTGTTCTTGGCCCAGCTCTTCACCCTCACGAAGGGCAAAAGGTTCACCCTCTCTGGCATCTTCCAGTTGCTGGCCGGTGAGTTGTCTCTATTTTTCATTAATTCTGCCTAGCAACAGTCTGCCAGGCATCTCTATAGATCTCATTAACTTCTACCATCACCAAGTACCATGAAGCAACTTTCGTTTCCTCTTCTTCAGCTGGCTCTTTCTCTCACTATTTTGTTCTTCTCCATCTCTCACTCGCCTTCTCTGTCTCTCTCCTCCATCTCTCTATTGTCTCTCCTGGTTCCTCACTAACATTCTCTCTTTCTCTCCCCCAGCTCTGTCCATCATGATTGCAGCGTCCATCTACACTGACCGTTTCCACCTGAACGAGAGCAACGGCTGGTACGGCCACTGCTTCATCCTGGCCTGGATCTCCTTCAGCATCACCGTCATCTCCTCCATCATATACTTCGTCTTACGCAAGAAGACTGCGTGAGAGACACATGATCCCCACGGCCCGGCCGCATCTACCCTGGCTCTTTAGACAGGTTCTGGTTCACGAGCTGCTAGCCCTTTAATATCATAGGTCAGTCTTCTGGAAACCGCTGCCCTGGGTCCTTCAACAGGCACAGTGTTTCTGGAATACGCTCCGTTTTTGATTCAGTTGGCTGGGAAGAGTATAGTCTTACCAATAACAATAGTGTAGTGCCCTTGGTATAATATTATATATGAAGGGTTTTCAGTGGTTGTGGAACAACAGGCAAACTCAATCAATCACTGAGTGGTATTCCAGATGTGCGGATGCAGATCTCCACTCTCAGAATATCTCTGGTGTCGTCATTGTTGACGGATCCGAGATGTTCTGAGATCCAGCATTACGTGACTCAAACACACACCTGATAGCATTATAGACTGTGGTATCTCGTGTTTGTTTGTTTGTTTGTTTGTTTGTACATTTAGCTGTGGGTACGAGTGTGCGGGTTTTAAAAAGGGAGAGTTTTATTTTGAGTTTGTTGTAGCTAGTTCTTAACATGATTATTGTATATAAGTGCTCTGGTCCTACTTCATGTCATGTGTCTCTATTATTATGGTCTGTTCGCCCTGACCAATCAAACAACCCCCATGAATGACAAATAAACTAAATCGATCATAATCGATCAAACAATTCAGCTCAGTAAAATGCTGAGTATGAAACCACGTCGGGTAACTGGAATGACATCTCGATTGAGATGACCCATGACAGGAAGTAGGGATTTCGTTTATTTAGATGGAATGCTCGAAAAAACGTTAAAAACCTTTTAAGGATTTTCAATTGTTTTAAATGTTTTAAACGCTTTGTGGGCCTGGCAGAGAGTAAAAATATGGAAATATATTTGCCAACAACATCATAACCTGTTTACTGGACTTCTAATTAATAATGATGAAATATAAATTCATTATTAACATTCAATAATAATGTATTTGATCAGTAAATCACTCTGGTGTGACGATTTGTGTAAAGATATTTCCCATAATATTCTGTGTGTAGATCCTTTATTTTTGTTATCTTTCTTTTCTCATGAATGGAAAAGGTGATAATTTATAACACAGTAAAACGTACAAAATAAATCCCCTGGTTTTCTGTCTCTCAAGGTAAGATGGGTATAATGATGCTAAAAGTAGCCTGATGCTAAAGGAGTAGGTTATTATCACGTTAACAGTAGCATGATGCTAAAGGATGAGGTTATTATCATGCCAAAAATATCCTGATGCTAAAGGATGAGGTTATTATCATGCTCACAGTAGTCTGATGCTAAAGGATGAGGTTATCATCATGCCAACAGTACCCTGATGCTAAAGGATTAAGTTATTATCATGCCAACAATAAAGGACGGGGTAATTATCATGCCGACAGTAGCATGAAGTTAAAGGACGAGGTTATAATCATGGTAACAATAACATGATGCTAAAGGGATATGTTATCCTCATGCTAAAAGTAGCCTGATGCCAAAGGATGAGGTTATCATCATGCTATCAGTAGCCTAATGCTAAAAGATTAGGTAATCATCATGCTAACAGTAGCATGTTGCTAAATGATGAGGTTATCATCATGCTAACAGATGCATGATGCTAAATGATGAGGTTAACATCATGATGTGTACACGTCATGTTGTCTAAAGCACTAAGATATAAAATGTAGCAGCAGCGACATGGAGAGCTGCTCTGAGCATGCTCAGTGTAGACATGTCTGACACAATACTTAAGGCCAGAATATTTCAACACATATACCTAAACAACATGTGCTTTTAGAAAACAACATTGTCCGCAAATCCTAAAACAGACGATAGTCATGGGGGGAGCTTAGCTGCTTTTTCGACGTTTATCGGCAATGTCAACAATAGAATAGTCAATTTTAGCAAATGTTTTTGCTACATGTTAAAGAGATTGAACTTTGTCACTATAACACTTAAATGATAACTTAAAGGATATTTCAACCTGGACCCTATTTTCTGATCAATTAAAAAAATTGTTTTCCGCTTTAGTCCCTTAGACCCAAAATGATCATAAAGGAGGTCCAGGTTTTCCAATAAAGTATCAGTAATTGTTTAAAATAATCCAGTTTCAAATTAAATAAGTTAAAATGTTTTTATACATGTCATTGTGTTGACTTCAAAGTATATACATTATATATTATTCATTATTATGAATAAAACACAATTAGATTCCTCATAATTAGAACACATCTGAAAATGTAAGATACAATTACGATATTTATCCTGCAACAACTTCCTGCATGTCCACATTGATTGTGTGTACATGATATGTTGTCTTAAACCAGCAGAGAGAGTGGTAGGCGTGGCCTCAGAGATGGAGGCATGGCCTCGGATAGGAGGTGTAGCCTTTAAAGGGGCGTGGCTTCATATATGGAGGCGTGGACTCTGACATAGAGGCGTGGCCTCAGAGCGGGCTGTTGTTGTCCTCATCCAACGATCGCCGCAGCGACCCTGGTTGGCCCCGTTGGGGGGAGAGGCTTGGAGATTGAAGGGAGAGGCGGTGGAAGGAGGAGAGGGGCGTGATATGGGGGGGGGGGAAGGGAAGCAGTGGAACTTGGGGAGGGAGAGGGAGTGGGTGAAGATGGGGGAGAGGGAGGGAGACCGAGTGGGTGCGGAGGGGGGAGGGGGAAGTAGAGGGCTCGGGGTCGTAGTAGGGTGAGAGGTGTGAGAGGGGCGGGGGGGAGTCGGGGAAGGGCAGAGTGTAGTCAGAGGCGGGGGGGAAGCGTGGCCCCACCATCAGGACCCTCTTGGTGTAGCTGTTGAGGGTGGAGACCCCCGCAGCCATGCACACTGTGAAGCCCAGCCATGCCACGCTGGAGGAGACACACACACGTACACACACAGTACATACACACACACAGTACATACATACAGTACATATACACACAAACACATACACACACAGTACATACACACACACACAAAACATAATTAATACAAACATACACACAGTACATACACACACACACACACACACACAGTACATGAAAGCAGTGTACAACTGATACGGGAGTGTGATTTATGTCTTGATAAACCGTCTTGACCTTTCTGAATTACTAATAAAGCAAGCAAGTTATCTGACTGTGTGTGTGTGCGTGCGTGTGAGTGAGTGAGTGCGTGCGTGTGTGTGTGCGTGTGAGAGTAAGCACGCGTGTGTGTGTGTGTGTCTCACTAAAAGGCCCAGGAGTATCCGTAGCTGTGTGGTTTGAAGCCTTCTGGTCCCATGGAGACGGTGGTCTGGAACACCTGCATGAACATCATGTGGGCCACCATGCCTATCAGACCTACACACACACACACACGCACACACACAAATAGACACATATACACACACACAAAAACATGCCTCACGTGCACACACAACTTTTTTGTGGAAGTATATATATATATATATATATATATATAGTATTATATATATAAGTATAAC
This sequence comes from Lota lota, assembly GCA_026745465.1. NCBI lineage: Eukaryota > Metazoa > Chordata > Actinopteri > Gadiformes > Lotidae > Lota > Lota lota. The sequence continues at coordinate 1,198,520 of JACYXH010000568.1, read as the reverse complement.
AAACAAATTATATATCATTGTCATAAAGCTGCGGTGGGGGGGCTACAGTCAGGAGTAGGGGCGGGGCTAGGGCCCATACTGAGGGCGGGGCAGACTCATGGGGTGAAGCTGGGGCTAGCGGGTGGAGCTAGGTGTGACATGAACGTGTTTTATGTCCGCTCACCTGCCAGAACGGTGAAGACAGCGGCGAAGGCGTTGAACATCTGTCCCCAGCGGCGGCCGGCCGGGGAGCATGCTCCCACGCACAGCTGGAGACACAGTAGCATGCAGCTCATACACAGCAGCCCCATGTACATGACCTCCATGGTTACCGACAGCCACATCATTGCTGAGGACCAATCAGAGACAGAGACAGACAGATAGGTGTTTAGACTAATGACAGAGACTGGTGTTTAGACCAATGAGAGAGCAAGACAGGTGTTCAGACCAATGAGAGAGTAACAGCTTTTTAGACCAATGAGAGAGAGAGATAGGTGTGTAGGCTAATGAGAGAGACAGGTGTGAAGACCAATGAGAGCGAGACAAGTGTTTAGACCATTTAGAGCGAGAAAGGTGTGTGTACCAATGAGAGAGAGACAGGTATTTTGACATGTGAAAAAACACTTACAAATACAATAGACATAAAGAACACTGCAGTATTGCAAAACTACTAAGGCAGGTTGACATACCTTTCTCTGAGGGAGGAGTCAGGTAGTGGAAGCCACGACACGTCTCCTCTGGAAGAGATCAGGTGCTTGTTACCACGGAGACAGATGTTTAGAGATGAGGAGGAGAGGAGAGGAAGAAGAGAATGGAAGAGAGGAGGAGGAGATGTTAGGAGATGAGAGGAGGAGCAGATGAGAGGAGATGGGATGAGGAGGAGAGGAGGAGATGAGGAGGAGATTAGGAAGAGAGGAGATGAGGATGAGAGGAGACGGACATGAGAGGACAGCAGAGGAGATTGAGAGGAGATGAGGAAAAGAAAAGAAGAGGAGACGAAGAGGAGATGAGGAATAGAGAGGAGAAGATGGGAAGAGGAGTGGGAGATGTTAGGAGATGAGATGACAGGAGAGGGGATTGGGGGAGAAGTCAGGAGATGGAAGGAGATAGGGATAAACATGAATGACATCACACACCAGCAGGTTTGCATATTAATCTATTGTCTCCGAGTTTGATTATTCTCTTACGTTTTAAATGAGGTTATTTTAAACAACATCAAATGTGTTATTGTGTTAATGGAAGTTTGACCTCAGTCCACAGTTTGACTGAGGTCAAAGTTCATCAATTGAATCTTGTATGAAGAGAAATAATTCATTTATTTGTGTTTTGACGGTTGTTTAGGTCTCATTAACTCTCCACCAGGTGTGAAATAGCACTTTAATCAAATAGAATAGTTTTGAGCTTTAGATTTTAGAAAACACCATTCTAAATCCTTGAATTGTAACGTCTTGCGATTTTCTAAATAATTGCGCAGTGATTAACTTTTGACCCGACCATGTGTTTAGGATATCATTAAGCTTCTCTCTCCCATAATCCCTCACCAGGTCCTGATGTTCACTGCCAAATCTCCACACACACGCTAATCTCATGAGAGGTTGGCGCACACAAAGTCACACACACACCTAAGAACTTAATTCACATTTCAGTCTAACTAATGAAATAGATCACTTCACTCACACACACACACACACACACACACACACACACACACACACACACACACACACACACACACACACACACACACACACACACACACAAGCAAACACACACACAGCTTGTTAAATCCCATGATAATCAGAAGACGCAACCTATAATGTAATTAATATTGTAATATTGTAGGATACATTATATAGGATTGTTGAGTAGAAGTTCTAGAACATATCTTATTATAAACATAGCATCATTATTATCTGTGTTTAGGCCAGGGGCGTGTCCAGGAAAGCAGTGGGCTGCGGTGGCCTACGCCCCCCTACTAGTATTTGAACACATCAATCAAAATGTAGACGAGAGACCGGCAGTACCTACAGCAAAAAACCATACAGCAAAAAAACGTTCAGAATAGTGTTCATTATTATTGTGTGGAAAAAAAAGAAAAAAGTGTGGTCATGGTTTCGGGGGGCGTGTCCTCACCCCAGGCGTCCGTGTAGATGTTCTCCTGGCAGCAGTAGAAGATACCCACGTGGAAGGCGGGAAAGACGAAGCGGTCGTCTCCGGTGTCCCAGGAGAACTGGAGGTCAGAGGCGTTGGCCATGCCCGGGACGGGAACGCAGCGCCGCTGCCTGGAGAGCGAGCACAGCGGCTTGGGGACCTTCTGCACCCCCACGCACCAGTAGGACGATGTCAGTGCCGCGCCGCCCAGCGCCAGCGAGAACACTGTCTGGGCGAAGGACAGCCGCGGGGAGCGGATGTGCTGCAGGATCGTCATGCCGACCCGCGGGCTGTGCAGAGTTTCAGCAGGCATTTTATTTTTATTACATATTTTTATTTTTCAACCTTTATTCACATTTATTTGAGATTGTCAAATGTTGCGGTGCTAAGCTAGAAAATGCTAGTGATCTGCAATGTTTACAAGTTACTATTGCACACTATTCAAAATTGCACAAAGTATTTAATATTTTGCTGTACTTTAAACAAACATTTGTAAACATTCTACTTCTTCATCGATGTTATCTTAATATATATTATGAACAATAACCATCCCAACACTGTGTTAGATTACAGGAATAAACTGATGGGAAATATTTTGCAAAATGCTTACTGTGAAAAAGCAACCTGCATGATAATAAAGATAGAACTCTATTCTACATTTTGATAAAAATACACAACTCACATTTTCTAAGGTCTTTTGTCCCGTCTGGAGCGAGGGGGAGGTGAACACGCGGCAGTCTTCCATCAATGAAGAGATTAGTTCACTTTTCATCTGTAACTCTTATTTAGCTGGTCAGATTATACACACACACCTTTTTAATCCACCCATGCATCTCTAAATCCAAAACATATCCATCTGTTCCAATTTATATCCACTATATCTGAGAGAGAGAGAGAGAGAGAGAGAGAGAGAGAGAGAGAGAGAGAGAGAGACAGATAGGAGAGACAGGTGTTTAGATCAATGAGAGACAGGTGTTTAGACCAATGAGAAAGAAACAAGTATTCAGACCAATGAGAGAGAAGGGTGGTTTGACCAATGAGAATAGACTCGTATATTGGCCGAATATACAGTATAATCATAGTTCCAACATTTTGGCAAATATTGGACACCTAAGTCACTTTTTTATGCATGTATAAGGGTCAACAATATATAGTGTCATATACTGACAATAATGGTTAAAGACAATTATTCTATGACCTAGTACCAGGTAATTAACTCAAACCTATCCTGACCATTACCTCATTATATAATAGCATAGCCTTACTTTTTCACTGTATAAACACATTTATTTATATTTTGGACGATTTTATAAATTTACATGTTGTGCTATTGTTCTTTTATTCTTCGTTTGTTATTAAGCATCTTATTTTACTTTTGTGCTTTGGCAATGTATATGTACGTTTACCATGCCAATAAAGTCCTTTGAATCTTGAATCAGAGCACCAGACAGACAGACAGACAAACAGACAGGGCGACCTCGCACTGTTCAAGACCAGAGGCCCGATGATATGCAGCTTGAGTGCATCAAACTGCAGTCTATGAAATAGCGACATACTGCGACCAGAGGGCGCTGTTTCTTTGATTAGGACAACGACGCGCAGGTGAAGGACATTTGAATGAATAATATACAGAATATACAAATATTAATTAAGACGTAAACCTGGAGCAGAAAAAAATATTAATCGCAAAAAATCATCATGCTATTCGTACACCCTTTACGGCTTTGTGTCTCAGCCCTCATACAACGTTCTCCTGTCATAATAAAACATGCAAACAGTGGATATTTCAATGAGTTACCACTATTCACATGAATACCTTTTTGACTGATAATCCCAAGATTAACGGTAGGAATTGGGTTTTAAAGTTTCAACCATGCACTGAAAACATGCATTAGGTGAAGTCAGTTTAAAACTGATAGAAAACTCATCACTTCATCGTTATAATACTCTTTAAGTTTAAGTACGATACGTTAAACAGCACTTTGTTTAAGAGTCCAGTGGTTAACATTCTACTCAAGTAAATGTATTAGAGTACATGATAGATAATGTGCTAAATGTGTCAAGTTAGGTAAAAATACTTTGAACATACTTCAACTATTTTGGTGAGACACTCTGTGGGTCAATTTGAATGAAAATACATTAAAGTAAAAGTGGTACAAACCATGAAATATTTGAGTTAATGAACTCAGTCTTTGCCAAGATCTCTGAATATTACGTATACTTTGGTTCATTTTGTTATTTTTCTTTTTTAGACAAGACATTTCGAGAAAAAAAAGGAACCTCTGGTCAGCTAAGGAAGTCTAGAAAACCAGTTTTAGCAGAAGAGAAAGAGGAATAACCAGCCAGTGAAAGAGAGGAAACGGTAGAAACAGTTCAGGACAAAACAAACACTTTAGTGAAGATCAGAGGAGTCGAAGCAGTTTTGTGTGTTGTATTCATAATTCATATACATATTGACAGGTATCTAGTACAGCATGGACTCAGCACTATCCTTTCACTTTTAAGTTTTTTTTTACAAGAGTAACGATAAAAAAATGATGTAGACGACACGGTGTACGACGCACTCTGTGGCTTCATGGAAATGCTGCATCTGATAGGTCAAACTCTCGCCCAACAGACGCTGAGAAATAAAAGTACTTGGTTACTATGACTCCTCCTCCTCCTCCCTCATTGGACAGCACAGGTGGCCAATTGGGTGGCTGCTCTCATGACGACTTCATCAAAAAAGGTTTTGGTTCCATAAACGTGGTCATCCATCAACAGGAAGTCCATGTATACAGCTTCCTGTAAGACCTTCTGCTAGCTACTAGCGACCCTACCTCCTCTTCCTCGCTGAAGACAGCAAACAGTTTGTCTCTACACGTGAAAATAAGCATCCAACTATACGCTCTCCTCAATACTATTTGTACCGTAAAAACTGCCTTGCTTAAAAATAAGAACACTTTTCAAATAGACCAAAAACAGCCTCACATCTCGCATATCCTGCACACTCGTACTCTCATTTATTCATTTCCTCACACACACACACACACACACACACGCACGCACACGCACTCACGTGAATGTTCAAAGGCAGCAGACCCCTGTGCAAGGCATTAATGTCTGTGTGGCCAGTCAACCCTGACGTCCCAAGTTCTTCAGGCCCCACCCCTCACAGGCCCCGCCCCTCCAGGATTGTGTAAAAACATAACATGATATGTGGGGCGGTTTGAGAGTATAAAACACATACAAGTACACGACCGCTCCCATACGTAAATACTGAAGTACTAATGCTGAGTAAAATAATATTGAAAGAATACTATGAAGAGCCAGTCATCCTCTCCTTCCTCAAAATGACATTCTGCCCCCAAAACAACCAGAAACCAAACAACTAGCCGACCAACAAACCAGCCAACCAGTCAACCAACCAACCAACCAACCAAACACCCACCAACCCAACCAAACAACTAAACAACCAACCAGTCAACCAACCAACCAGTCAATCAACCAACCAGTCAACAAATCAGTCAACCAATCAACCAACTAAACAACCAGCCAACCAACCAGTGAACCAAGCAACCAACCAGTGAACCAAGCAACCAACCAGTCAACCAACCAACCAGTCAACAAACCAACCAACCAGTCAACAGGGAGGGAGGGGGGGGGGGGGGTTCTACATAGAGGGGTTCTGCCTCCTCTACGCCAGGGTCTAAACACTTTGTTGTTGTTGTTATTTTGTTCCCCGTGTTCCAACACGCTGCTGTATCCATAGTAACCCTTCATGTTCATTATTGGTGATCAAAAGTTGCTAGCGACGCCTGGCCTACAAAAGGTTTGCTTCTCTCAACGGTGAGAAGTACATTCCACAAAGGTTTCCATGTCAGTCCGTCCGTCAGACAGACCGGCTCTGCAGCGACAAGTTTCAGAAGTTCTCCTCTTGCTCCTCCTCATCCTCGTCGTCGTCGTCCTCCTCCTCCTCCTCTCCATCCTTCCCTGTAACACACCAGGTGGGCCTTGTTTTCACACCTAGTACTAGTAGTAGCAGTAGTGGTAGTAGTGATTATTATAATGTATAGCTCACTGTGCACACAATATCACACTTTGCATGACACAAAAGTATCTCACCCTCCCTCAATACATCACTGTCTCTCCCCCTCCCTCTCTCTCACTACCCCTCCCCCCTCTCTCCCTCCCTCCCTCTCCCTTGCCTTCACTCACAGTCTCCAGACCCTGGCGGCTGTTCTTCTTCGTTGGTGTCAACCTCTCTCTGACTGCTCCAGGAAGATCGGCTTGGCTGGCCGACCACTCTGCAGGAACTACAGAAAAAGAGAGAGGAGGAGGAGGAAGAGGAGGAGGAGGAGGAAGAGCGATACCTCCGTCATCAACAAAAGGAATAGTAAAACGTGGTGTTATTGGATGTTGTGGGGAAACGACGGAAGACCAACCTCTCCATCTTTACCTTGTGCTTCGGACAACGAAGGGAGAAGTTATCTTCATTCAACGTGCAATCTGGTGGAGAGAAAACATTTAGATACCCTTTAACACTTTTAAAATGTATAAACCACCCCAAGCTACCAAACTAACGTAGATAATATAATTGTTTTAGTTTTTACTCTCCAAGCTTACATTTAAAAAAGGTGACGGACTGTCTGTATAAATTACGTCCTACACTGCCACTTAGTGGCCAGTACAATAAATGGCAGTGAGTCAGTCAGTTCAGTTCAGCTGGAAGATACTGTGACAATATTTCGATATTAAGTTCTGATGTAAACACTCTAACGGTGTTTAGATAAGATATGGTTAGGTATGTAGTTTAGATTGTTAGTCTTTAACCTTGAAGATATAGTATCATTGAACGTGACACATTACTTATATATTCATATCAGATGTTAGTTTGGCGATTTTAAAGTTGAACATTCGTTGAACCTTTTTTTCTCCCCTATTTCCATATGTTATTTAATTTTGTATCTCTACATAGTTAATGGGTGCATATGTTAATGCTCATTACATTTCATTCACATCATTATCTATGTTACACAGGTGATATGTTAATGTCCATTTTGTCTATTTTTCAGTAGCAGTCAAGCCTCCAGTCCTAATTTGTCGAGAGCTGTGTAGCTGTTAACTAGCAACTGAGTAAGGCTAAAGATCGGAAGAATCTGGAGGAGATTGATGGGGGGAATAACCACTTGCAACCATTTAGTTCCAGAGGGTCAGAGCGTAGCTATGGTAACGTGTATTGTAGTTATGGTAATGGAGCGGGATGGCTACCTGCTTCCATGGCACACAGGTAGTGGTAGCGCAGGGTGCAGCCCTTGGTGTAGCAGCCCAGGGTGGAGCCCACCGCCTCGCAGTAGGAGCAGTTCTGCACCACACAGGAAGAGTAAGGATCCAACACAGGAAATGACACAATTTATCATTACAGAAGAGAAAAAAAATTGAGATTTTGATAAATGACCCACAAATACATCCACTTCAATGGGTGAAGACATGTTCAAATGTACTGACCGTCTCTCTAGCACCATCTAGTGCCTCCTGCAGGCCGTACAATCTGCCATTGACCAGATAGACCCCGCTGGTCCAGGCCATGCAGCCCTCGTGGAACCACAGCTCCTCGGGGTCCATGGGCATCTGGGGTAGCTGGGCCAGCTGAGCCAGGGGTCCCAGGGAGTCCAGGGCCGGGGGCGGGGGCTGGAATGGCAGTGAGGCCTTGCTGTTGGATGGCACCATCCTGGGGGAGTTCTCGGTGGACTTGTGCCTTCGCTTGAAGCGCGGGTGGGAGGTGAGCTTCCTGTGTTGGGGTCGCTGCTGAGCTTCTTCAGGGGGCGGCGGCTGGGGTTTGGGCTGCAGCTCAACCTCAAGATCCGGCTCCCTCTTCAGCTCTGGGATGGGGCGAGTGTCCAAGTGCATGTCCCAGGATAGCGACGAGGTCTTACTGGCGCCCGAGCTGCAGCTGCTGCTCAGCTTCCCAGACAGATACATCATCATCATCTCATCTGCGCCAGCAGGGGAGAACCCGCTCACCGCCAGATGAGGGGAGGTGGAGTGTCGCAGCAGGCTGATGGCGTAGTCACTTTCAGATGAAGGTCTGGGGATCTGACAGTCTTGTGTCGCCGAGTCTTGGAGAATGCTTGATATGTTTGAGTTAGTGTCGGAGCTCGGCCCCGTACGGTTGGCTGCAGCAGTGGCTTGGCACTGCCGGACCTGTGGCTGGTTCTTGGGCAGCCTGGTGGCATACTCGGCAGGGTAGTATGGCCCGTACAGATCTCCCAGGTGTTTGTAATTTGCCCACTTCTGACAGAGGCAGCAGAGCAGGCGACCAGAGTGGTTGGTCTCTGTAATCACAGGTCCGGAGACCACGTAGCTGGAGGAGGGAAGAGCCTTCCCCGCCGGGAAGCTGCTCTCCGCCTCATCCGACTCCAGGTGCTCCGCCTCCCTCTCCCTCCGGGAGAGCTGGGTGGAAAATGCAGAGGCCAGCAGAGAGTCCAAACCAGTCTTTCCTCCAGCTAAACTACGCTCCCCCTTCAACTTCTCCTCATCCTCGGCGTTGACGATGGTACACACTGCCCCCACCTCAGGCACCTTCTTCTCGACATGGATGTGGGGCACGAATGGACCCTTCCTGCTGGGGTCCGGTGGGCCTGCGGCGCCCGGCGAGGTCTCGCAGTCGTCTTGAAGCATGGAGGCTGCTCCCGCTCCCAATCTCCGCCTCCTCCTCTGGCGACCCCTGACCTCCGCCGCACCACCCTCGTCCTTTACCCCTCTTCGTCTCCGTCTGAGAGGCTTCACCTCCACCTCCGGAGGGGTGTCCTCACTCTCTACATCCACCTTCACCACCTGGGTCAGCACAGGCGGCGCCAGGGGCGGGGTGGGTGGGCGGTCTACCAGAGGGGGGGGAGGGGAGGCGGACATGCTGCTGCAGGTCTGTCCCGGTGGGGGGGGCAGGGAGGGGAGGGCAGCTAGAGAGGGAGCCGAGGGCGTTAGGGGACCCCCTTGCATGGTGTTGTGACCCGGGGATGTGTTCTGGCCCTGGCCCTGGGAACGCTTCTGCTTGTTGACGCTTCCCACGGGTCTGCCCTTCTTTTTGCCTGATGGAAAATAGCCTTTAGGCACAGAACTGTCTGTCATCTTGCAGTCTTGTGGTGACAGACTGGACCTCCCAGAGGACATGTGGTGTTGTGGCCTGCTCAGCAGGAGTCCCTGGGTCTGGCTGTGGTGTGGTGGGGTGGTTGAGTAGTAGTCCCTGCCAGGATAGTCTTCAAATCCAATCCCGCTTTCCTGGAGCTTCTGTCTGAGGAGGTTGGCCGCAGACTGTTCTCCCCGGCGGGTCTCCAGCTGCTGGTAGGTGTTGGTGAAATGTTGGATGTCGGACAGCGCCGATGAGGAAGAAGGAGGGGAGCCCTGGACCGGACGAGGGAGAGGCGGAGGAGGGGGTAGAGGACCCAGCAGGGTGAAGTCCTCCTTATCACCGGAGGCTGAAACCACCGCAGCCCCTAAACCGAAGTCAAAGTCTGTTTGTTTGAGACCCTGGGAGGTCTGGTGAGGCTCACAGGGGTAAGCAATGGGGGGCAGCGGCCCTGCGTCGTCCACTCCTCTGAAGGTCAGGTCATTCAGAGAGTGACTATCATCAAGGTAACCCTCGTCCCCACCTACAGCTCTTGGGTAATGGGGCATGTCTTGGCCCTGTGAGTCACTGAATGAAGCCAGCTCTGAATGAGAATATCCTGGGTAATGGTTTGTCTCGCCGTCCAGTCCCATTGGCTTCTGAACATTTGGAGTTATCTTCTGCACTATGGCCTCCAGTTTCAGACCGCGCCCTTTCCTGGGAGGCAGAGGCTTGCTCTTACCACCAGAGGGAGACATTGAATGTGAGTAGGCGTTCTCACCAGAAATAGGGGACGACAGGCGGGGACAAACTATGTCTGAACTTGACGAGTCGTCTTCGTTGTTGTGGCTGGACTCAGACTGGGCCCCGGGGGAATGGTGGGAGTTGAGTGCTGCCCTGGCCTCCTGCAAATGTCTCTTGGCGGGGATGGGAGAGATAAAGGACCGCACTCTCCGCCTCAACATCAACGGGTTCGTATCTCCGGCTGCGCCGACTTTAGCTGGTCGCGGCCCATGTAGTGGAGTGGAGTTGGCCTCGGTGAAGGGTTTGATGGAGGTGGATGCTGTCACTGATCGAGCAGGTTTAGATTCCTCTGCGGCTCCTCTAGTGACATCAGGTTCCACAAGGTTTGAACTAGATGCCAGAGGAAGGACCCCATGGGGTGCCACAGAAGCAGAGGGAGGAGGTGCAGTAGGGGGAGCTGTTCTGTAGTAGGGTTCTCCCTCCATCAATACCGCGCTTTCTCTGCCCCCATGTGACGCCTCCCACATTTTGATGTCGTAGTAAGGGCTCTGATGGGGGAGAGGTGTTTTGGTCGGAGGTTCATTGCTCATAACGTCCGTCTGAGGGACCATCCGCGGTCTCTGTTCTGATTGGCTAGGAAGTTTATGCCTTCCTGGGGAGGAGCCAGAATGCATCATCATCATCTCCTTGGGCGGCCTGTTCATCGCTGCTACCCATTCGCTGATGTCCTGGGGTGGGTGGGAAGGGCCACAGGGGTGAGGGTACATCTGAAGCTTGTTGGTGGACTGTGGGTTTGAGAGTTGGGCCTGGGGGGATAGGTTATGGTAAGGGTGATGGGATGGGAAGTGGGGGTTGCCGCGTGGCATCATGCCGCCTTCCCTCGTATCACCATAGCGATATCCAGGAAATCCGCTGGTGTGGCCACTGGTGAGGTCAAACCCATGGACATAGGCCTGGTGCCTGGAAGGCGGAGATAGCGGGTTGGTGGTGGCGGTAGGATGAGGAGGCATGGGGCTCATGTCAATATTACCTCGTCTGTAGAGATCAACAGGATGACCAGGCTTGGAACCGGTCTCTTTAGCCGATCCACTGGCGTGGCGATCCGGCTGCATGTTAGCAGCACTAGGGCACCTGTCCTTCAATGCCATTTCCATCTTTACCACAGGTTTTACCCCTGGCTCCTTTTTGCTCAAGTCATTGGCCCCTGGCGCTGAGGAAAACGGCTCTTGAATCACAGAGGATCCACCCGGAATCTTCTCCCTCTCTTCCCGTTCAGGTGTGCTGCGACGGTTTGGCGAAACATCACAGATCACAGAGCGGCGTTCGGAGGACAGCGGTAACAGGGAAGTGGATGACTTTTGGGTCTCACTTTGGCTAGAGCTACCCGTTAGCGGCTCCGTCTCTTGCAGAAGGAGCTCTTGTACTGCAGAGGAGGGGGTGGTCATGGTGGATAAGGTCTTCTTCTGTGGTAACGAATAGTCTGCCAGGTTAATGTGTTTGGTTGGAGGAGGCAAGGACTCTATAGCCTGAGGGAAATTACTCTGGGACACACCCCCTTTAGCTCTGTCACCATTTGGTGGAATCTTGGGATGGGCATCTGTAGAAGCTGGTCCTTGCTTGTGGTTCAACTGTTGGGGCTTTCCAGAAGTTGCCATTTGGATAGAATGTAGAGTGGCGTCGGTCATTCCGGTCATGCTAAATCCATGTCTGGTTTGAAACTGCTGCTGCAACTGGAGATGTGGAGGAAATGCTTGTTCGGCACGCCCGTAACGTCTGTCTAAATTATAACCTTGAAGGACCTCTTGCAAAAGGCTTGGGAACTGCTGCAGCTGAGCGTTATCCTCATGAACTCTTGGCCCTGCGCCTTCAGTCCTCTTCAGCGATGCCTCTACTAGGTCTTTAGAGTGAGCAGGGCCATACACAGACTGGGGCTGCTGGTGCCCTGGGTATCTGGAGACAGCCTCCATGGCTCCCCCTGGCCCACTCCTACCCCTGCTTTTTAATGAAGCTTCAGGGCCATATTGTGGCTCAGGGTAACTATATTTGTGCGGGGCCAATTGTGGGTGATTTTGAGAACGTCCAAAATTAGGCTTCTGGTGGAGTTGGTGGTGAGAAGAGTAAACAGTTAAATCAACACCTTCCTCCCCATTGCGACTGCTAGAGTCTCTAACGTAGTGCCGGGAACCTTTCTCTTCAGCATTAGGGTCCTGAAGACCCTTGGTCTTGTCTGGGTGACCTCCTTCAGGCCGAGATGAAACAATGACGCCCACACTGCTGGCGTTTTGCTGCTCCTCAGACATCTTTTGTGGTCCTTCACGCTCATTACTGTGTCCACTGGAGCCACTGTTTAATCTGTTTTCCTTGTCGCGACCATCCTGCAGGAGGTTTACGTCTCCTTTGCCTTGCATTTGATTGTCTCCTTTGTCTCTCGTTTTAACCACACCTCCACTCTCACTCTTAATCACTTCCTTTTTCACTTCCATCATCTTCCTGTGGCCATATCTGTTGTCTCCATATGGTGGCTCTGGTCGACAGTTTGGTTTGGGAGGAGGATCATCACAAAGAGAGGAGTGGGTTCGAGGAACTGGAGCAGTGGAATAGTGTTGTCCGGGCTCGGCTGGTGGGGGGCATACAGACGGAGACGCAGAGGGAATGCGGGCTTCATTTGGTTTCATCTCAGAAAACCCTACTTGTTTTGTCATTGGCTCTGAGTTGATCATTGTTTTATCATGGGACACCTGGTCTGCCTGGGACTGGTTAAGACTGTGAGAAGGCGGGCAGAAGCCTGCAGGTTCAGAACCACTGCTTGCGCCACTCATCTGCCTGGCTCGCCGGTGTTCTCCCTCCGAGTACTGCTCCTCTCGCTCCACCTTGGCGACCGATGGGCCCCGCTCTGACATCACCAGGGAGTCTTCGTCAGCCCCAGCCTCGGAGCCATCACCCCCACCCCCGCCACTACCTTCTCTGACCGTGCTGGTGCTTGATGCCGCACTCGCATTACGACTCCGTTGTTGCATTTGGGGAATGGCATGAACCGCCTGCTGCTGCTGCATCTGTCCGCCATCTTTGCCCTTCTTCTGGGAGAACACGGTGTCGGTGAGCAGCATGTGTTGCACGGTGTTTGGTAAGTTGGCTACTTGGGAAGTCAAGGCATTCAGACTGTTAAGGCCAGCGTCTTGCATTTTCTCCAGCGCAGACGAGTACATCACGGAGCTATCGTCACGCGATCTGTCTCCCATACCTGAGCCCATTCGGCTGCGACTAGTCGACGAGTGCCCACTCGCCATCGCTGCATTCACGCCCTGAGCCTTGTGGCCGCCACTGCTACCGCAGCTGCTGATGCTGCTGTTGGAGTTGGGCGTTGGGCTGAGCTGAGGCACGGTCTGCAATACCCTTCCCTGGCCATGGCCTCCCCGGGGGGGAGCAATAGGGTGGGCTTGAGGATGTCCCGCAGGGTTACCATGGGCCTCCGAGACACCCATCAGAGGGGAAGGGGAGGAGCTACAGTTGGGGGACTGCACTGCAGAGGCTGCTGGAGATGGATTGGATACAGGGCTGAAGTTTTGGTTGATTGGATTATGCTGAGCATTGGAGTGCATTGGGGATTTGGCTATTTCTTGAGACACTGTGTGAGGTATATTGGGGTTGGAGGCCTGGTGATGTTTAGCGTACAGCGAGGCGGTGGACGGGCCATGTGGCTGCATCTTGACAGGAGGGTCGTAGCCAGCAGCGAGGCCGTGCTGGGAGCTGCGGTGCTGCAGAGAGGCTTGCTTGTGGAGAGAGTGACTCTGTGGGGAGTAGCCAGGGTAGGGGGAGGCATGGTAACTCTGCTGCACGTTCTCCATGTGTGCAACGTTGTTAGGGGCTGCAGATGCTGAACTGGACGAGTTGGAGCTGGAGGCAACACCTGGGGAGCTGTTGACTTTAGGATCAAACCCAGCTGTACCAGTTCCGTCGTGGTAGCGCTGAGGAGGAGGGCTATACATTCCCGATGAGCCTGAAGGAGTGCCTCCCTGCGGGGAGTAGTGCGGGTACTGTGGGGTCATTCGGTGCGCGGCTTGGGGATAGTTCCTATGCTGCTGCCCATGGTGTGCAGACTGGTATCCCTGTCCTTGCTGGCGGAGCTGCATGGCAGCAGGGTTCTGGCTCAAACTGTACTGATGCGAGGGAGAGAATGCTCCTGCCTCGCCCCCAGAACCAGACGTGGCACCGTAGTCCACCGGGTACGGCGACATCATGCCAGGTGACTGTGCCGAGCCTGAGGCGGCGTGGCGGTACTGCTGAGGTATATGTCCATCAACGCCAGGGTAGCCAAACCCCGCCCCGTAGCCCATAACCCCGCCCCTCCTATGTCGTTCCTTTCCGCCCATTGAGAAATAGTAATCCATGGCTTCCTTGCGGTAGGGATTGCCGCCGCTCCCACCTGTGCTGCTGTGGAGGTTAGCCTGGGGGGCTGGAGAGTCCCCGACCCCTCTGGCACGGCCGCTGTATGCCAGCATGTGGGAGGCTTGGCTGGGGTGGGGGTGTCCTCGATGGAGGCTCGCCTGCTGCATGGCCGTGTAATCCTCCGCCATGCGGGGGGAGATGTGGGGATCTGCTGGTTGAGGAGGGTAAGTAGGGCCTCCGCTGCTCCTCCCGCTGAAGCCAGGAGGCAGAGAAGGAGGTGCTGGGCTGTTTGAAAAGTGTTGCATTTTTCGTACTTTTTCCAGGGGTAAAAAGTCAATAGCAAAGGCGGCGAGTCCTTCTGTGCAGACAAGGAAAAGAAAATGGCAGTCTAAATTTGATGGTGGAACGATGAAATCTCTTCTTTAAAACAGTGGAGGCAGATGATCACATCACGATAATATTCACACTTATAGCAGCAAAGAGTCAACGGTTAGGTCTTGGCAGACCATTACATGTATGAGATGGATCAAGGCAGATCTACTGTTTTTTTCTCTGCCCTTCAATAAGGCCTGACAAACTAGAACCTCATATTGGGGAAAACTGATTAAAACCTATATGTGCATGAGCAAGTTCAAAATTAGTTCTATCTGCAAAAACATACAAGATACACGAATGAGCTGGCTGTTCACATGTTGCTGAAGCAGTTTGGCACAAAAATATCTAAACCAGCTGAGATGTTCGATGCTCAAGGCGTAACGTTCTCAAATGGATTCTCTGGGCTGTAGTGTCATAAAGGAGAGAAGAGTTAAGACTCAAGGGTTGAGATAAAAAGGTGGGAATCGCTAACCCACGTGCAAAAAAGAAAAGGTTCCGTTAACTCCTAGGACAGCATCCTGTAGCAGCGAACGCTCCAGGCATCACCGCGCTTTGCAGCTCTGTTTGTGACCACAGTGGGGTGAGGACGTTACAGTGACACTAGTCAAGCAGTCACCAAGTTGAATATCTCTACCAGAAAATCGTAGAGGAACACAATCCATGGGTATCTTCATCTGTCTTAAACCTTCAGAGACACTTCTTCCACTGGTCATTCCTGTCCTAATACTAGTTTGACGTGTGAACGATATGTTGGGCGGTAGCAGTCTTTGATCTCTGTTGGCTAACCGTTTGTTTCTTCTCTGTGCTCTTCAGGATCTAAAGCATCGATCGACCTTCTGACTGTTGGCTTCACTTCTGCTTCGTAACTCCATGTCATCGATATCCTAGAAGTCCACAATCTCCTTTTTAGCTCTGCTTTAGTTTGGGGAGTTTATGCTCTGGTTTCTCTCTCTTTCTCCAGTCTCTGCGGGCAGTAGAATTCATCTTCCCAGAGCTGGCCGGAACAGTCCACACAACGCTGAAAACACACAAAGAACAACCCCAAAAAAGTCAAGTCATGCATGAAAAATACAAGCATATTTCTTTATCAAAATGACGCAACAGTATATGCTTGAGTAGGAGACAGAGTGTATGGTCAGGTAATTTTTCAGAGTTACAATTTTCTGCATGGTTTAGCTCAGAAGTCAGTTTGAGCAAACATGTGTGGACATTAAACTACTGAAGACAAATGGATAATTCATACATGTTCGTTACTAAAATGATCTCCTAAGTTCATTCCCCCGTAGCTGGGCCTGCGTTAATTATGAAATGGTTGATAGTGTAATTACATTAGGCTTTGGTGACATCCCCCGTCAGTATATATTTCCCATAAGGCCTCCTGTCTAGCGCCAGCTCATGCTTCACCAGCTGACAATAGTTGTATTTATTTATTTAGAACAGCATTGTATTTCTATATTTGCCATGAACGATGGGAAGTACCTTCACAAAAATATCCTTTAAAAAAACATTTTAAAAGTCAACCCATCTCCTGAAGGCAGACATGCAATGTGAATGCTGAATTTACAATGTACTACCCTTGAATTTCTTTGTATATCTGTAGGTACATTTATAAATCTCTCTGTATTTTCACTGTCTTGTTGGACTCATATCTATTTTATTTTCCATTTTGACACAGTGTATGATTAGTGTACTGAAATCCAGCTTCAGCCGCCGAGATTTAGTGACCTTGTTTATTAGAGGTCTGTGTTGCGTTGTTTACTAGAGCTCTACGTTGCTTACTAGAGATCTGTGGTGTTTATTAAAGATCTGTGTTGTTTACTAGATGTTTTTGTCATTTTGTTTACTAGAGGTTTGTGTTTACTAGAGGCCTGTTGTTGACTAGAGGCCTGCTGTTGACTAGAGGCCTGCTGTTGACTAGAAGCCTGTTGTTTACTAGAAGCCTGTTTTTGTTTACTAGAGGCCTGTTGTTTACTAGAGGTTGTTACTAGAGGCCTGTTGTTACTAGAGGTTGTTACTAGAGGCCTGTTGTTACTAGAGGCCTGTTGTTACTAGAGGCCTGTTGTTACTAGAGGCCTGTTGTTTACTAGAGGCCTGTTTTTGTTTACTAGAGGTTGTTACTAGAGGGCTCTTGTTACTTGAGGCCTGTTGTTTACTTGAGGCCTGTTGTTACTAGAGGCCTGTTGTTACTAGAGGCCTGTTGTTACTAGAGGCCTGTTGTTACTAGAGGCCTGTTGTTACTAGAGGCCTGTTGTTACTAGAGGCCTGTTGTTTACTAGAGGCCTGTTGTTTACTAGAGGCCTAGGCCTGTGGTTACCAGAGGCCTGTTGTTGTTTACTATACTAGTGGCCTGTTGTTACTAGTGGCCTGTTGTTTACTATAGGCCTGCTGTATACTAGACGTAAGTGTTGTTTACTACTTACTTGTTGTGTGCAGTAGGCTACATGGCACCCTGGTTATCTGTGAAGGTATGTGTTGTGTTGTTTACTAGACGTTTTTGTTGCCAACTAGATCATTGTGTTTAGTAGATGTTTGTGTTTGTTTACTAGATGATTGTATTCTGTGCAGTACACTGTTTATCTGTGAATGTATCCGTGTTGTTGTTTTGTTAAAATGAGGGGTGTAGAGATTGTTTTTTCCTCCAGCAAATCAGAAGTCAGATAATCAGGCAGGATGAAGTCAAGCATCGATGCTGTGTATTAAAGACTAATACTAAGTAATGCTAATGAATACTATCCAATACTGTTAGAATGAGTGTGTTTTAGGAAAGCTATTTAAGTATAATGTCCTTCATGTGTATTAGAGATTGGCTGATGCTGTATTTTGATGTGGACAGCATAATAAGGATGTGGGTTCTGTGTATTTTTGGAAACGAAGCATTGCAATATATTCATCAGAACTTCAACTATGATGTTCAATAGAAAATACAGTTCAAGTTGGTCTTAATTGACTATCATTAACTTTACGTGGCCTTCAACCTTCTACAAAACAGTTTTATATACAAATTGGCTCCAAATATTGGTAGAGGTTTTGTAAAATGTATTCATAATTCAAACATACATCCTCACATTTTCTGGGATCAATGCCATTCACTCGTTTAAGGACAAAGAAGTCTATTTATGAATTAGATTCTATTTAGATTACTTGAATGTCTCTAAAGTAGGACTATTGAAAGCTGCCAACCTAGCAGAATATCCTCAGTCAAGAAAACACATCAGAGGTCTGAGTGAACACATCTGGGGACCGATCCAGTGGATCTATCCGGGGGTTTCCATCCCCAAATATCCATAACAGCTGAAGTACAACCAGACGACCGTATTCACAATACACACCTCACACAAAATAAAACCATTTAATCATGTCATCAAACCACTGCATAAGCAGGCGAGTCAGCCAAGTGGATACTTAGTGGATAGTCCAGAGATAATTAAACCCACGGACTCATTTGTAATTTGGTGTAAGAAAAAAGCTCAAATAGGCAACTAAGTTCTGGCGTGTTATGGGGGTCTGTATGTTGCTATAATAACACAATAAGACGTTCAGTCATTGCTTCGGTATATAAAACGCAATTAGCCGCCGAGCTATGTGTCTTTCTTAGCTTGGTAGCTTTAGCCAAGACGTCTTATTATCCGCTGCTAATTAACTGCGGCTATATGGCTATTTAGCTTCCATAACCAGCTAGCCTAGTTTAGCTTGCTGACAGGAGACGTATTAGTGAACAAAACACAAGCAGATTACCCTAAGAGGCTAGGATGACGAGCACAGCAGCTTTAGCTCGGAGAGAGAAAATAGGTGATTAGGTGCAGATGTTTTCCCCTCTGCAGATCGGGGGCCAGTTTGAACCGGGTTAGCATATCACGTTTAATAATAGAAACGCTACGGATGCTGCGAACAACAGGAGCCTTCCCTTCAGACACCAACACACCTACCAGCGGTACACGCTGACGAGCCAACCCGGGCTAGCTCGGTTTATCCCGGACGCATACCTGAGACTGTGGCTCCAAACGGGCCCTCGGAGGGTGAACGGCTGGAACCCCGGTCTGGAGTCGGCTCCTACGCCGCCTTCCCCTCTCTCTCCCTGGCGTCAGGACAACCCCGGCCAGCGGCGGTGAAGTCGGGGGGCCCCGTCACGACAACCCGAATCACAGGCCCCTTTCTTATGCTCTTTTCTCCCCCCTTTTCTTTTGTCTTCACCTCCAGAAATGATGATGGGAGCGGAACGCAATCGGGGGTTGCCTGTGGGTCCCGTAGGCGGCGAGGTCCATACACCCCCCGCCCCCCTCTCCTCTCTCTCTCCTTTCACACACAGTGGAGGTGAATCCGCGAAGCCTCCACTAACGCCGAACACACCGCCGCCCTGCGAGCCGCCACTAACACATGCATATCTCAAAATGAAATCCCATTTGCAATCCCATGCCTTCATCAGCAGCACGGCCAATTCGTGTTCCTGTTAGGGTACTGTTTTTTTTTTCTTGCAACAGAAAGACCGCCTTGAGAATGCATAGACTCCTATTCCCCTCCCGCACCCCCTCTCCATCACACCCCAACCTCCCCTCCCTCTCTCTACCCTTTCCCTTTCATTGATTTCCATCTATTTCTTCCGTTTAATTATGATATTGTATAGGCCTATGGACGTTGCGGATTATGTGCGGGCAGGGTTTGTGCGTGAAATGTGGTGTGGTGTGTGTGTGTGTGTGTGTGTGTGTGTGTGTGTGTGTGTGTGTGTGTGTGTGTGTGTGTGTGTGTGTGTGTGTGTGTGTGTGTGTGTGTGTGTGTGTGTGTGTGTTTCGGACGTGTCTTCAGACGGAGTCTTTGTTCTCAACTGATCTCAAGTGAAAGTGGATTGATTGAGTCACGCAGTACAAAGGCACTGTGGCTGAACAGATTACAAAGAGCCAATACGTTAAAATACATGAAAACATGAAATATTGGCTGGTCTGCTTGAGGAAAGGATGGCTGGTGCAATGTGTTAAAATAGACTGAGGGATGTCTGCATTGTTACATGTAGATAACATGTATGTAACATATGTAGATCTATGAAGCCAGCGGCTGACTTCGGTTGGACATCATTTTAGCATAAGACAATAGCAAACATGCAATTAACAGGCTGTTCCCCCGCTGAATGCACTGTTTTGTTGGGAACTAGCATGGTCTCGCAGTAGGCCAGGGGGTGCACGGCAGACCCCCTCACACGTGGATTATTATGGTCTGGCCTCTGCCCCTCATTCATAGAGCTGCACGTCTAATGCACTGCAGTGTCTAATGCACACATACAAGTAGACACGTATCTATGCACACAATTGCATGCATGCAGACAGATGCATGCAGACATATGTGCGCACGTCCATATGCAGTCAGTCACTAGAATAGCCTTCCTCCTCTTCATCTCTAAACAATCCAATATGTTTTCCTTGCAGATGCACATCTATTTCCATCATGGTTGCCATGGCAACTGCATCACAGTGCCTTAACTGTGGATAATTTGTAAGCTACGTATCTACGATGAGTTTTTTTCGATTCTTTTATTGCTTGCACACTTTCAAGGTGAGAGTGTGCTAGTAAAATTATTCAGACAAATGTGCAATGCAATGACTGACAGCAGTATTCTTGTAAACATGAATAAATGTATACAGGAATACTATTATACATGTATATCTGTAAACATATATACAGGAACTTGTATAGATATACATTTATACATACATACACATAGTATATTAGTATAGATGTATGCAGGTACTACTGTATATATCTATAATACAGACGTACATGTATATATACATGTATAGATGTATACAGATATACATGTAGTATACCTGTATATGTAGTATACTTGTATAGATGTATAGCTGTATACTACCATATACATATATACAGGTATAAAATCGATCAATGTATGCCTGGTATACATAGAAGACGCGTAAAGATATATAGATGTACATGTGGGTACATATATACAGGTATACAATCTATCAATGTATACCTGGTATACATAGAATATGTGTAACATTCTATAGATGTATACATGGAAACAGACATAAAGGTATGTGTATCTCTCATCCTTCTAGCCTGTTCAATGTCCCGAATGCCCCAGGATGTAGACGATGACTCTTTCCTGTCCCAAGAGCTACGTCTTACGGATGAGAGGTTAAGCAGAGGGCCTGACCTCCTGTGGCCACTTAAGACCCCATGACTCTCATCACTAGAGTAGGGGTGCTCATCCCGCTGTCCTGGCACACACACACACACACACACACGCACACGCACACACACACACACACACACAAAAACAGACATACACACAAACACACTGCTGCTACCTCAGCTGATTAATGGTGTCATACAGTGCATTCTGGTATGCTATTTTATTGTATTTTATAAATTTTTATTTGATCTTCATGACATCGCAGTGAGACAAGAGAGCTCTGCCCATAAACTTTACAGTCAATAAAACAAGGAAAATGTCAACCTGCAAAATAAAAACAGTAGATAAAACACTTTGAATGATATCTAATTTGATGTAGGTGTACAGTCAAAACAAACAGGCAGAAGAGATCCTCAAACACGTGAAAATATGTTTCATATGTTTTATACATATATAAAACATGTATATTTATATGACTTGATTTATATGACTTTATATGACTATATGACTTGGAGAAAGAGAGCGAGAGTGAAATTTGAGTTTTTCTTTTGCCTTCATTCAAAGGGAAGGCAGATAAATAATATTTACTCTTGGATTGAAGAGTACTTGGTTGAGTACTTTTCAAAGATATCATACGTAGACTACCTTAGAACCTGTCCTCATAGACTAGAATCATAACCTGTCCTCATACACTACAATTGTAACTCATAGACTACCATTATAACCTGTCATCGACGTAGACTACCATTATAACCTATCCTCATAGACTACCATTATAACCTGTCCTCATAGATTACCATTATAACCTTTTCTTACAGACAACCATTATAATTGTAATCAAATAATACTAATAAACAGAGTAATTTCCTATTTGAAAAGGTGTGATTAGCGTTAGTATCTCTGCTGCTAGGCAGTCTAACCTGGCCATGCTAATCAGGTTTCTTGCAAAACACTTTGTCCATTTGACACACACTTCTAGTCACTATTTATTTATTTAAGTGGTTTGGTTATCAAACCACTCAAATAATTGCAATACTGCAGCATGGCGACCCACCATTCCACAATTTGTTTCCATGGAAACGCTATGGAAACAGGTATTAGGACTCCACCATAATACTTAGCACTGCTAGCATCTCCACATATTTGAGATGAATGGAAATAAAAGTAGATGTTTTTTCATTGACCGTGAGAGGTTGTTTCCCCACTAGGGGTCAGGGTAGTCTAGTGGTCTGTGGTTTGCCTTCGAGCTGAAAGGTTGGCTCTGGGTTCAAACCCCAATTTCCAGTCTACCTGTAGGCATTCTAGCAAGACGCCCCAACCCCTACCTGCTCCTTCATGACATTTCTCGCAATTCATTGTAAGTGTCTGCTAAATTGTTATGGCAAATAGGCCTGATAGTCTACCTTAATGGTTAACCAAACCAAACCCTCACTTTAATGTAACCATATTTTACCTCACACCTTTTCACATTTAACCCAGACCGAACCGGCCTGAATCCAATGCAACCTGAACCTAACCGTTCCTGATGCATTGTGGGAATGAGTTGATTAAAAACGTTCCCGCGTCTTTCAGCACATGTTGTTAAACAACTCAGGTCAATTAATGTATCAATTCAAACCAATTAGGATTAGGATTAACCCGAATCGTTTGGCCTGAAAATACAGATTGCAATCTTAAGTGATGTCTTGTGTACATGGTGTTTTGATGACAAACTAATTATGTATCGCTTTTAAATACAACAACGGTTGAATGTTAATTGCGACGAACAGAGAGCGGACTCCGTGAAAGACCCTTGAACGACAGTGATGTGCTATATCCTCCACAGCCACCTGGGTTCAGTGTAACACCGCATACTGACGCTAGGGCAGCGGGGTCCTCCTCCACTGCTCTGTCCCTTTGAAGTGTTCGCTTAGAACTTTGGTGCAATTTCATGGACTTTCATCTTTCCTACAGCACGGTATCTGCTCTCGCAGGGCGGCAGATTGGCTCGGCTTCCAAAAAAAAAAAGAGATCCCACCCGAATTTACATGTTTACATTTGTATAAGGCCCATACTGCATTTGTGAAATATTTTTGTGTGCACCTTTTTTATTATTATTATAATTTCATATCTTATGGTGGTATAATATTTAACTTTTAACCACGAGTTGCATATCATTTATTCATTTTATTAATGATTTATGTTAATAGGCCTATGAATATCTCATTTCATCTGACAATTATAGTGTATTGACAATGTGATTTTTGTAAGTTATTGTGTTCTACTCTTGGACACAAACACACAAACAAACACACACACACACACACACACACACACACACACACACACACACACACACACACACACACACACACGCACACATAGCGTTACCTGGCTGTGACGCGGAGAAGGTGGGCATGTGGTTCCACCAGAGGGCGCCTTCTCCCCGGACCTGCCCGAACCTCTCGCTCAACCCCCGTGTTCTGAAACTTGTCGCCTGGCAACCGCAGAACCCTGCCTCCAATCACTACGGATATGGGGGGGGGGGGGGGGGGGGGGGGGGGGGGGGAAGGCAACCTGACTTACATACCGAGAGAGATGGGCGGGGCAGGGGGGGGAGAGTTTGGCCCAATTAGGAAGGTTTGTTTTGAGGGTGGCTTATGTCTTCACACACACAAAC
>JACYXH010000568.1:1157500-1170000 GCA_026745465.1 Lota lota | reverse complement strand
ACAGACACGTGTGTGTGTGTGTGTGTGTGTGTGTGTGTGTGTGTGTGTGGGCGCGTGCGTGTACGTTCCTATTGCCACAGTGATGTGCTGTCCAAACGGAGACAGGTAACGGGATTGGCCAGCGGCCTTGATGGCTCTCAAGTTAGTGTGCGATCGCCAGTGGAGCCCCACGTCTGAGAGACGTGGAGCCTGGGTCCGAGAAAGCCCGGTGGGGCCCCGGCTCCAATTGAGTCTGAGAGAGGGCGACGACAAATCAAATCTAAAACATCCGCTAGATAATTTAACAAGGACCGCTGCTTAAAAATAAAGGACCACAGAACACTGCCTCTATAAGCCATCTATGTGTCTTAAGAGTATAACATGAAGCTCTCGGTTCCTTTATCCTGAAAAGCGCAAAGTATAGCTTACCTTAAAAAAGAGAATCTAACACAATTCAAGGAAAACTTAGAGCACTAAATCTAAGCTCTCCCCCTTAAGCACCAAACTACACCTACACTTAAACGAGCCTCCGCCCAACTCCTCTGTGAAAAGAAGCAAAAGCAATAAGTCTTAAAGTAATCAATATATTAATTGGTAAACTATTATGGTTAAGTAAACATGAGAAAAGGTTTCAGAATATCACTTATGATTATTTGTGTCTCAACTATAGTTTGCATATTTTTCTTAATGGATTTTTCCTAGTTTTTTTACTTTTTTATTATTTATTTTTTGTTTGTTTATTTCTTAAAATTGCTGTAAAACATATTGAAAGTTACATCCTGTCTGTCTGTTTACTGTACAAAGTGATAGGACTTCAGTATAATATTTACAAGGAAAAGGTTGAATGCACGAATGATGTCCAGTGACTTTTGACCACTCCTTCCCATCGCTAACCCCCTTCCCCCCATGTGCATCCCCCTCTCCCCATCATTATAGTACGGCAGGGTGACTTGGGGATAGAGGTCGGGGGGTGATCAGTGTGATTAAGGCTAACTGATGGGGTCTCACTTTGATGATGTCATCAGGAGACATCAGGAGAGCCAGTAGCTGAATACATGAAGAGTTTAAATCAGGACATTCACCCACACACGCACACAGACACAAACACAAAGCCCACACACACACATTCATGGTCCAATTGTCTCTCCCACACACACACTCCCTTGTACACACACATGCTCACACACATTCATGGTCCACTTGTCTCTCCCACACACATACACTCCCTTCTACACATACACACACACACACATTCATGCATTCACATAGTCATACACACACCTATCACGGCAACCTATTACTGCAGGTCATTTCGATGATGAAGGTGAGCGATGACGAATAAGCTAATCATCACTCTAGCAGGTTTGGTCTCCAAACCCCTTGAACCCCTCATCCTCCTTAACCTCCTCCACCCTTCCACCCAACATCCCCCCACCCTCCACCTCACCACCTCAGCTACCCCCCCCCACCCCCACCCCACCTTGAACCAGGGCCTTTCCTTGGGCGCAGTCAGCTAATGGAAGAACACATCTTTAAATAACTGACAGATGCTTTCTACTCCAGTCACCGCGACGATGAGTCACCGCGACGAAGAGAGGCTGAAGTGCCGGGGCCGTAAATCATTCTCGTCCAGCTTAGAGGAACACAAGATGGCTCCCGCCCTCCCTGGCTGACTCAGCAACCCCCCCCCCCCCCACAACCCCCCACTTTAGAACAACCCCACACCCCCGGTCAGCTCTTAGCTCCTCCCATCTCTCGCCAGCATCGTCGCCATTGGCAACCGCATGCCACGTTCTCCCTACACCCCAACCCCACCTGAAGCAGTCTCCTGCTCGTACCCAGCGGGTGAGCGAGGGGTCACCCCTGCACAGTGTCCAGAGGGGGAGGGGGGAGGGGCATACAGGGGGAGGGAACACCCTCAAGGAAAGAGAGAGAGCGATGGGCGCCATGGTTACCTGAACAAATCAAGTGGTCTAAAGCTCATTGGGCTGACAAGAGACACGCCAGCAACACAATGTGACGTCATGAGGGTACAAAAGGTGTGTCTTTAAAAGCCGGCGCAGGACGAGTCGGGGCGGGCGTGGCTCATCAGGGTCCGCCCCCGACACCCGCCGAAGCAGAGGAGGACGGCGACAGGCGCGACCCCAGACCCAGACACTGTGTGGGCCGGCTGGCGGATGCGCGTTTGTGTGCCGTGTGTGGTCGCTTCAGTGTGTTTGTGTCTCTCAGTCTGTCAGTGCAAACCAGGTCAGTAGGATCTCTGGAGATCAGTGGCGGCATTCTCCGTGAAGGGTGAATAAAGGTGTGACAAAGGTGTGGTGTTTCTTATTCTACTTAAAAAATAAAAAATTACAGCAACAACAAAAAAAAGTCAGCGAAGGCCTTGTTCAGTCTTTCTGGTGTGTTGCTTAACAGAACAGACCCTCAGTCGGCACTAGGGCAGGCAAGAGCACAGGACCAGGATTTCTAAAAACAGCAGTGGAATCTCCTACCAACCAAACAAGAAGTAATAAGAAAAAACATTGTGAAATCGTAACCAGAGTTATCATTATTATTAATACTAATATCTTTGTTATACACAATATTACTGTTCATATTGATGCTCAAGTACCCTGTAATTTCTGTGAGAATATCGTATTCATGATTGTATTTCTCATAGCAAACAAGAATAAGTAATTTGGCATCTGGAGGAATGCGGGAGGTAAGGGGGGAGGGAGGAGAGAATGTAAAGAGGGGTGGGGAGGGGGAGACAGAGGAAGAGACATACAGTTCAGGGTCAGGCAGGGTTTCTGTAACCCGTGGAACGCTGCTTCGTCCTCCTCTTCCTCAGTCTATGAACACAGTCCACCATCCATCAACCAATCAGAGGCCTCGTTAGCCTCGTAAATCAGGTGCTCAGGTATCTACCCCACAGGTAACATCTTTAAAAAGCTTTAAAAAGCTTTGACCCGATCGGAGATGGGTTTAAAATGTGACCACCACCTTCTTTTCCAGATCTTTGGATCGTTTCAACTTCTGCCCCCCCCCCTCCCCCCCCCCAAAAAAAGCAAGCAAAGCTATAAATGCTAGCGACTGTTTCAAATTGTAGATTTGCACGTCTGCCTCGCTCCTCAGTGGATCAACCCCTGATCCTTAACACTATCTAGTCCACCTCCTCAACCACCTCCACCTCCTCCTCTTCCAGCGCTCCCTCACACGTCTGACTCGATGCTGGACAGTTTCTCGTACACGTGGCCATTGCTTCCGTTGAAGGGCCTGGGGGGCCCGACCCCCAGCATGGAGCCGTGGTGGTTCATGCCCCCCAGGCCCAGGTCCTTGGGGAACCGCGGGGCCACGTTGGACATGACCCCCGCGGTGGCCGAGGCCGGCAGATAGGACGTCACGCCCATGGGGCCCCTGAGGTCCCCCCGGCTGCCATGCTGCTGCTGCTTCTTCATGTAGTACTGCTTGGCCCCGTGCATCAGACACTGGTCGTCGTCGAAGGTGGGGATGAAGGGGTTATGGTTGACCCGGTCAGGGTACAGAGACTTGGACAGGGAGAAGCCCGAGCCCCCTCCCTCCATCAGGGATCGGTCCCTCATGTCCCGCTCCCCCACCGAGCGGCGGTGAACCCCGTCGCCCCGGACAATGCCAAATGGAGATCCACCTCCCGCGTGGCTTTCGCCGCCGTAGAACAGCGGGTCGCGGTCGTGCTCCGACCCGCCGTGGCGCTGGAAGATGTGCGCGAAGGGGCTAGTACCCTCCAGGTAGCGCTCCTTCTCCTTCAGGCTGACGCTGCGGGGGGGTGGCAGCATCCCGCCTCCACCCGGGCCTCCTCCCGGGCCTCCCAGCATGTTGCCCATCCCGGCCAGCTCCTCCTTCTGGAGGTCCACGAAGGCGTCGTAGGAGTGCTGCCTCCTCAGCGGCTTCCCGAAGCCGCCGCTCCTCCTCCTCTGCTGGAGCTGAGGACCGCCGCCCCCCCCCAGCTGTTCCAAGAGGTGGTTGTTGTCCTCGCTGATGTCGTACAGGTTCCCTGTCTTCTTGCAGCCCTCGCACCGCATGCAGGTTGCCGAGCTGGGCCGGCTGCCGCCCCCGCCCCCCGAGGACCCGCAGCTCACCCCTCCGCCATACCCAACCCCGCCCCCGCCATGGACCGACATCTGCTTCCCCCCTCCGCCCCCGCTCGCCCGGCAGTTCCGGCACTCCCAGTCACCCTTGGAGTCGGGCTTCTTGGGTTTGCTCTTCAGGAAGTCATCCACGGGGACCAGCGAGGTGCAGGGCCCCGGCCCCACCACCCCGTCCCGGGGCCCGTCCGTCAGGTCCACGTGCTCCCACTGGGGAACGCCCTCTTTGGGACGGAACTGGTCCAGATAGAAGTCCCGGACGCTCTCCTTGTCTCTGAACATGTAGGAGCTGCCTCCATTGCTCCCGACTCCGCCCCCGCCTCCTCCACCCCTCTTGCGGTCGGCAGGGAGGGGCGGAGGCGGTGAGGCAGAGCGGTGGTTGTGGTAGTGGTGGTGGCTGATGTGGTACGGCTTCCTCCGATAGCCCAGCTCGATTTCGTCCAGCTCGCGGCGCGACTTGGCCGAGGCCGGCCTCTTCTTGAGGCTGTCACGGTACTGCTTGCGCTTCTTGGCGTTGCCCTCCAGGTTGCCGTAGGTTACGGTGTGCGTGGAGATGTCCGACACGTCCGAGCGAGCGTTGGCGTCATCGTCCCCGGGCCTCACGCCGCAGTAGCCGTGGCCAGGGACGTAGTTGGAGCTGGTGGCCCCCGCCTTGAAGGAGAACTTGCCGTACAGGTCGGGAAGGCCGCCCTGGAAGCCCGGCCCCGAGGGGGGCGCCTGTCCTGACAGCAGGTCGAACTTACTCATGTTGCGGTGGGTCAGCGCCGAGCGGGGCTGTGTGGTGAAGATGGGCGCCACCCCTCCGCCCAGGCTGTCGCAGTCAAACATGCCCCCCTCCAGGGAGCTTCCGCTGCCCAGGCTGAGGGGCCGGTTGGCGGGCGGCCCGTTGACGCCCAGCGCCGAGCCGGTGTGGTGGTGCAGGTAGTGGTCCTGGTACAGGTTGCTGTCCTTCAGGTGCAGGTTGCCGAACGTCCGCTCCACCTCGCTGATGTAGTCGCTGAACATGTTGTCGTCGGGCGGGTACTGGGGCTTGCAGTCCGAGTGGCCCGCCAGGCTGCGGCGGTGCTCCGAGATGTCATAGACGGACGACTCGCGGCGGATGAAGTCCAGCGCGCTGTGCGGCGAGCCGTTGACGCCCGAGAGGGAGGCCATGTTCTTGGCGGTGCGCAGGAGCCGCAGGATGTTGGAGTGGGTGTTGTTGATGGTGGCCGACGGGGAGTTGAGGGCTGAGCTGCTCTTCTCCTCGATCTGCACGCCGTGGATGCAACTGTAGATGCCCTGCAAGCCCAAAGAGAATACAACCATTAGACTCTTGGAGAACACACAGAGCAGTAGCTCAGATTCACTCATTTAGTCGTTTAGCAGACGCTTTTATCCAAGGCAGCTTACAGTGGATAAAGAAACAGGTCATTAAGAAGCAGGTAAGGGATAGACAGTAGAGAGACAGGTCATTAAGGAGCAGGTATGGGATAGACAGTAGAGAGACAAGTCATTGAGGAGCAGGTAGGGGTTGGACAGTGGACAAGTCATAAAGGAGCAGGTAGGAGTTCGACAGTAGAAAGACAAGTTATTAATGAGCAGGTAGGGGTTAGATTGCAGAGAGACAGTTCATTAAGGAGCAGGTAGAGGTTGGACAGTAGACAGGTCATTAGGGAGCAGGTAGGGGTTAGACAGTACAGAGACATGTCATGAAAGCATAGGTAGGGGTTAGACAGTACAGAGACAGGTCATTAAGGAGCAGGGTAAGGTTAGGGGGCATCCTGCTCTAGGAGATAGACTGAGGACGTTTGGGGTTGAACACACATGATTGAACATCATTAGATTGTATAAGTGGACTGACAGGGGTGAAATTCCCCACTCTGTCTCTCTCACCCACAACAGTAATAAGCATTTGGTTGAAATGACAGATTTAAACCTCATCGTAAACCCAGCACCAGTGATGAGAGGCTTGTTGTGCTAGTGGCTTCAGAGGCAAGGATTCCCTGTAGGACCCTGGGGAGGCGGCCTGGCTGTGTCATGACAGCAAGACGAATAGAGTAATTTGTATTCAGTGATGTACAAGACGAGACTTAGAGGAAAACTGCTGCGAGGGTGAGAGGGGGAGAGGGGTGAGGCGGAACCAGATCGATGGTAAACTAAAAGTATTCCTGATTCTATGGAGGCCTGGAGAGGACATAATGTCCACCATGAAGGAAATATGACATTTGACCATGAATGCCCGACATTCACACACATGTCTTTACACACATTCACCCATTCATACACAGACACACACACACACATACACACACACATTCACAAATTCATACGTACACACACATTCACCCATTACACACACACACACATATTCACCCATGCATACATACACACACATTCACCCATTCACACACACATCCACTCTCTTTCCTTTGTTTGATTCTAATCTGGTGGTTTAGAGGAGCTCCATTAATGTGAATTTGTATATTCTAAATATGTCTAAACTAAATTGATTTAGTTTAGAAATGTTTAAATTAGAAATGTTCTAAGTACTCCACTACTTGTTCTCCAGTAGTAATTGGAAGGGACCCTTCCCCTTGTCTATCTCTGCCGCTCGCCCCATAACAGACCTGTTCTCTCTGGTGAAACAAGGCCCATTAAGTCGCTAATACGTTTACTGTTCTCAGTCACCAGAGACCCCTCTCAGTCACTCTCATTAGTCTCAGTGTTGCAGGTGGGCCCGGAGGGGGCAGCCAGCCAGGGGAGTGCGGCTAACACCTTCTACGTGCTACTGAGACGCTAACCAAATAGGGCACTGACTAAATGGGCCGCTAACCAAAGGTGATTTTAAGCAAATAGGATGCTAACAAAATAGTATGCAAACTTAACGTGGCGATAACTAAACCTGAGGCTAACCAAGTGTGATGCTAACCAAACGTGATGCTAACCAAATATGATGTTAACCAAATTTGGCACTAACCAAACCTGATGCTAACCAAAATTGATGAGAACCAAATGGGGAGCATACCAAATGGCCGCCATGTGACAGATTTCTAATTTGTACACGGTAGGGCTTAAATGTTAATTGCCAGAATCATAATAAAGTCTATTGGATTAAGCTGTGGAGAAACAGAATCAATCTGTGTGGCAGAGCGAGGGGGGAGGAGCAGGGGCGAAGAGGGGGAGGAGAGGGGAGAGTAAGCTGCAACAGGGAAAGAGGAGAGATAATCAGCGGTAATTTCAGCTATTGTTGTTCCATTATGTGTGAAAGTGTGTTCTGAATACCAATGAGCCCAGTGGATATGGTGTAAACGTTGTTTTTGTGAAGGAACACAGGCTGTAACTGTGAATCTCAGATGATTCATCTCTCAAAAGGTCACGTCTGTACAGGATGGTAGACGCTACGCCCCCAGGCGCAGATTCGCGTGACAAGCTAATGTGTTAGAGGGGTGACAAACAGACAGAACATGTACTGGACTACAATCGCTTGCAACTAAAGGACTACCGCCGCTATTAACAAATAGACTACAACCGCTAGCAGCTAGTGGACTACAACTGCTAGCAGATATTGGACTACAGCCACTATTTGCTACTAGACTACAATGCCTAGCTACTAGACTACAGCTGGTAGAAACAAATGGACTACAACCACTAGTAGCTATGAGACTACAACCGCTAGCCACGAGACTACAACCTCTAGCTACTGGAATATAACCACTAGCAACTAGTTGACTACAACTACCAGTAGGTAAAAGACCACAACCGCTAGCTGCTAATAGACAACAACTGCAAGAAACTAAAAGACTACAATGGGTAGCAGCTAAAGGACTATAGCTACTTGCAAGTGGTCTACAGCCGCTAGCAGTCCCACAAATCTGACCCTGACGCACTCCAAACCCCTTGCTAAATGAACGACATACTAAATAATCAAAGTTGGGCACTGAGGCGTGATATTAGGAGCAGAACAGAACAGAAAAAACTGTACTGTGATGGAACGGAGAGAGAGAGAGAGTGAGAGAGAGATAGAGTCAGAGAGAGAGAGAGAGAGAAGAGTAAAAAGAGAGTATTTTAAATTAGCCACGTAGCGTGAAGCCTGCAGCAGTGTGGTGAATTACACGACGGCCATGTCGGAGCAACCAATCAAACGCCCCGAGGTGACTTTGGGCTCCGGGGATATGCTACTAATCCACCGCTGGGGTGGTTGAGTGAAATATTGATTTCAGCTCAAAATGTAAGCACCTACACCACCCAAACCCTATCCCCCACTACAGGTGTACAGCAGCTACAGCAGTACTGTATCTACATCTCATAACTACACCTGTACCTACACATCATAACTACACCTGTACATCTGATAACTACAGCTGTATATACGTCTCATAACTACACCTGTACCTTAATCTCATAACTACACCTGTTTATACATGTATGTAAGCACCCTCCCCCCTCTCACCCATCCCCCCCCCCCCCCCACTCTCATCCCCTCCACTCTCTTTTTCACCCCCACGCCTCCCTTTCTCCCTCAGCCTCTCACCATCCCTCCCCTCCCTCCTCCCTCCCCTCTCTCCCCCGCTCTCTCACCCTGCTAATGGAGAAGACGAAGCCGGGCTGTCCGGAGCAGACTCCCATGAAGCAGAAGCGCAGCTGCCAGTAGAACCAGTGTTCGCAGATGAAGGTGATGAGAGAGAGCGCCATGGCCGCCCCCAGCATGTAGAACACCCCCGCCATGTTGTCCACGTCCAGCTGGCTGGACATCACCTCATTCTTCTCATGGTGGCAGATCCCCGTCAGCCACATAGCCTCCAGCTCCTCCATCTCACCTGGGTGGGGGGTTGGAAGAGGAAGAGGAGGAGGAGGAGGAGGGGGATGAGAGGCGAGATGGAGGAGGGAAAGGGGTAGAGGAGAAGGATAAGGCCTTTTAGTTATCGTTATTTGCAACTGAAGTGGAAATAAAGAGTTATAAAAGTGTTGAAACACTATTAAACTATTACTGTAACAAGATGGACGAGAGACATCCCTCTCTTTATGTAAATCTTGCTCTCTGTCTGACACACACACTGATAAACAAATGACCCTGTTTACACACAAACAGCCGAAATTCAAAGACCTGACCCATATTACCACACAGACACACAAATACACACACACACACTCAGAAGTAGACCAGGGTCCTGGCAGCTCTAACTGGAACAGACTTCATTGGGCCCTTGAGGGCCCCTGGTTCAGGAAGCAGAAACTAGCTTCAAACACACACACACACACACATACACACACACACACACACACACACACACACACACACACACACACACACACACACACACACACACACACACCTGCACATGACCATAGACCCACACACATATACGCTCGCGCATGCACGCACGGGAACACACACACACACACAAACACACACACACACACAAATAAACACACTCACAAACACAAACAATAGACACACACACACACACACACACACACACACACACACACACACACACACACACACACACACACACACACACTGAATACACCTGTAGTAAGTGAGTTGCAGTATGTAAATTGTGGTCAGGTTGGGGTTGAAAGTGATGCTGTGTTGTATGTATAATCAATGGACCATGAAGCGTGCAGTATAACACAACAAAATTAAAATAAATAACTAAATAAATATTGGGCAAAACTGACAACTTAAAGAGGCATTATAGGTCCGGCTTTGGCGCCTCCAAGAGGCTGTACATCACAACAACATCACCGGGGGTTCAAAGCAAGAATGTCCTGGGTTCTAACCCAGCTGGGACCGAAACATTTTCATGTTAGGTTCATACTTCTGGGGGTGCCCCTGGCCAAGGCACCAGCAGTAGAACTGGACTTGGTCCCAGGGCCACTGCTCCTAGTGCTGCTAGTGATGGCTTAAATCAGTGGTTCCCAACCTTGGTGTCGGGACCCCACTTGGGATCCACTGATATTCATATGGTGTCACAGGAGACTGCTGACGGCTATATAGATTTGATGGTCCTTTTTAGCAAACCATTTTTTTTAAGGTCTCAGACGTCTAGACGTCAGATGCAAACTGACTGACTTATGATTCATAGTCACGAGCAAACCACTAC
This sequence comes from Lota lota, assembly GCA_026745465.1. NCBI lineage: Eukaryota > Metazoa > Chordata > Actinopteri > Gadiformes > Lotidae > Lota > Lota lota. The sequence continues at coordinate 1,159,832 of JACYXH010000568.1, read as the reverse complement.
TATCACTTAGTGTGTAGTAGAGTGATCAATTAAGTTCACCAGGACATTGATTTACCGGCAGATTGATTGGGTAAAAACAATTTCTGTGTAAGCAAGATGCACAAATGTTTAAGTTGGGGTCACAAACATTTTCAGAGCTAGAAATGACGTCACAGGCCAAAAAAGGTTGGGAGCCACTGGTTTAAAATTACAAATCACATTTTATTGTACTTGTGCAATGACAATAGGTCCTCACCGTCGCCAAACAGCTGCAGGATGGCCAGGTCCACGTGTCTCTTCCACAGTGACTCCTTCTGGATGGCGATGCCGTAGCCCGTGGTGGCGAAGATGTAGCCGCTGCCGATGGTCACCAGCTTGCAGCCCTCATCGCGTCCCGCCATGTAGTTCAGCACCGCCGCGTCATAGATGAAGGCGTCCAGCTTCCTAACACGTTGAATAACGCACAAACACACCCCACACGCACACACACACCACACACACCAAACAACAGTGAGGGTCAGAGAGAGAGAGAGAGCCTTGGTTTGTTGTCATTCGTCTCTTGCTGTGTAATCGTCAATCTTCACATTGTTAATAACGTTTTGTTGAAGTTTACCTAAATAGACTCAAGCTAGAGAGAGTGAGATGAGTCAGAAAGAGAGAGGTAAGGAGACATAGAGAGATAGAGAAAGCGAGAGTAAGGTTAAATTTAATTAAGGCTGGAATGCCAGAAAGCACAGCCAAGACATCCCAATTAACCTGTTAAGTAGCGCTAAGCTGCAGATAAGTTTAATGGTCCTCTTGCTTTGCCAAATGCTCATAGCACCAAACAGCTAGATCTGGTACATAGTGTAGCACCACCACATAGCCTAGCACCACACAGCTAGCTCTGCTACGTAGCATAGCACCAACACATAGCCCAACACCACACAGCTAGGACCACAGCTGGGTAGAACACTCCAAAAGGGTAGTTTTAGAACTTTGTGGTGTTGAAGTTAACTAGTATTAGGACGTCTCCATTAGTCTCAAGTGGTCTTCAAGATTGGACATGGCAATTCTTAGCATAAAACCTACTGTCTATCTCAGCCAATCAGCGTCCAGTACTGCATGACAGCTGTCAAACTTGGTAAACGCATGCGCTACAGAATCTCTAAATAGAATCCTGGTGTGTTATAGAACTCGTCTTTTCGGTGGGACCAGTCTAGTTTTAACGTGAGCGTTCTATTAAAAAACCCTCCTAAAACGGGGTACTTCTGTCTTGTCTCGTCAGTCTGGTCTGAAGCGGCCTCAACAGGGCCATGGGTCCTCACCCTGTCTTAAGGCTCTGCAGAGCGTCGTTGACGTTGCGCTGGTGGAACTTCACCATGTAGGAGTGCATCTCCGGGTAGTTGTTCCTGATGTTCCGCTCTGTGCTGCCATTAGGTACCGTCCCGAAGCGAAATGGTGGGGAGAAGTCATTGGGCCTCTGGAACTGAGGTGAGGAGGAGGAGGAGGAGGAGGAGGAGGAGATGTGGTGGGGGGAAGAGAAGAGAAGAGGAGGAGGAAGATAGGGAGAAGATGAGAGGAAGAAGGAGAAGAGGAGAAGGAGGAAGAGGAGGGGATGGGGGAGGAGGAAAAGAAGAGGAGGAGGAAGATGGGGAGAAGATGAGAGGAAGAAGGAGAAGAGGAGGAGGAGGAAGAGCAGAGAAAGAAATGAATTGTTAACTGAGGAGTACTCATTTTATCATCCCTCACTTATCCATAATTCAATACATCATAGATCTCCCTAACCCTCGATCTATAAATTCATCTATACAACCACCTATTCTTCTGTCAGTCAATAATTTGATCCTCTGTATCTGTTAAAAAATCCACCCAATCATCATCCATTGATCTATCATCCATCCATCACTCCACCCCTGCCTCTGTACCTTCTTATCAGACAGGCCAGTGACCTGGTCCACGTACTCCTCCTGGATCATGAAGGCGGCCAGATTGGCCGTGTAGGAGGCCAGGAAGATGACGGCGAAGAAGGCCCACACCGACACCATGATCTTACTGGTGGTGCCCTTTGGGTTCTGGACCGGCACGGAGTTGTTGAACACCAGACCCCAGAGCAGCCAGATGGCTTTCCCGATAGTGAAGGAAGGGCCGTGGGGCTCTGAGGGGGGGATCAGGTTAGAACAGATGTCCGGGATTGGGCTTCCAAGGTCAGGTAAACATTGGGGTAGATAGTCTAAGTCAACGGTCAGGAACCTTTTCGTTGGCAGAGCCATACAAAATGTTATTAGTTGAAATTGTTCTTTGAAGAGCCAAATAAGAGTTCACATAATTACCATTCACCCTTAGGGAATATATTTATTCATTGCAAATTAGA
>JACYXH010000568.1:1115000-1155000 GCA_026745465.1 Lota lota | reverse complement strand
AAGTACACTTCTCCTTCAAACACAGTACAAGTACACATCCCTTCACTGGTACAAGTACACATCTCCTTCAGAACAGAGTACAAGTACACATAACCTCACTTGTACAAGTACACGTCCCCTCACTAGTACAAGCATGCATCTCCTTCAGAACACAGTACAAGTATGCATCCCCTCACTAGTCCACTATTTCAAGTACACATCCCCTCACTAGTACAATTAAACATCTACTCACTAGTACAAGTACACATCGACTTCTGAACATAAGTAAGTTAATGTAAAGGTCTGCTGGTTAGGGTAAGGGTCTGCTGGTTAAGATAAGGGTCTACTGGCTAAGGTAAGAGTCTGCTGGTTAAGGTAAGGGTCAGCTGGTTAAGGTAAGATAAGGTAAGGCAAGGATCTCAGACAGCAATGTCTGTGAGGCCTGCCAAAATCTGTGTCTAGACTGGTTTTGTCTGTCTGGGGATAAAGAAAAACACAGTTGGGTATCATGAGTATAACAATGGTAGGAGAACCTTTGGAACCCTCAATGACAGACCCCAGCTAGGATGTTAAGAATGAGGAGAGGATCTAGTACTGATCCTTGAGGCACACCAGTTTTCACCTGATGTCACATCAGCCGGTGAGACATCCAGGTGTGTGTCATCCAGGTGTGACAACGGGTGTGGCTGGTGTGGCAAACCAGGGTTAAGGTAGGGTATGGAGTGGAGGGGGCAGCAAATGGGGGGGTACCTAGGAAAGCAGACGGCGAGACGGTCCCGTTGCTACGGGAGACCATGACGCTGATGCCCGTCTCGATGAAAGGAACGGAGAAGTCGATGACCTCCGACCTCTCCTCATTAATGGTCAGCGAACCTACGGCCATGTGGGCGTTCTTCAACACCACCTGGGGAGTGAGAGAGAGAGAGAGAGAGAGAGAGAGAGAGAGAGAGAGAGAGAGAGAGAGAGAGAGAGAGAGAGAGAGAGAGAACAGTTTGTGTTAAGCAGTTTGAGACGCACTTTAACATCTAGAACATTCTGGCTGGACACTCGTGATGATCGCCATGGGACCAGGGGAGAGAGGGCGAGGGCGAGAGAGAGAGAGAGAGAGAGAGAGAGAGAGAGAGAGAGAGAGAGAGAGAGAGAGAGAGAGAGAGTAAGTGGGTTACAGCAGTGGGTCAGAGAGCCTTGAAATAGACACCCCAATGCCTCTCTCTACCCTTACCCACCTAACACACTCCTCCTTTCTCCATCCTACCCCCTCCTGATTCTCTAGGTGTACCTGTGCAGGTATATATAGGCCCACCTCTAAAGTGGGACAGAACTCAGGCCTGTGTGTGCATGTGTATGTGTATGTGTGTATGTCTGTATGTGTGTGTGACAATGCCCCAAACACGCACGCAGTGTATGGTTGTGTTCCATTGTTGTCTTCAACAGTGCATTTGTATACGTGTCTGTGTTATTGTTTAAGTGTGTTTGTCCGTGTGAGTTTGTGTTAGCACAACAGTATTTTCAGGACACACTCTCAATACTCTCTCTCTCTCTCTTTCTCTCTCTCTCTCTCTTTCTTCCTCAATCTCGCTCTCTTTCTATCTCTCTCTCATTCTGTGTGTGTGTATGTGTTTGTAAATGTGTGTGTGTGTGTGTGTGTGTGTGTGAATGTGTGTGTGTTTGTATGTGTGTTTGTGTGTGTAAATGTGTGTGTGTTTTTGTGTGTGTGTTTGTATGTGTGTTTGTGTGTGTGTTTTTGTGTGTTTTTGTGTGTATTTGTGTGTGTATGTGTGTTTGTGTGTGTGTATGTGTGTTTGTGTGTGTGTATGTAAATGTGTGTGTATCTGTGTTTGTGTGTGTGTGTGTGTGTGTGTGTTTTCTACACATTTTGAGAGACTAGAGGAGTGTGAGGGGGGTTTATTTAACGTGTGTGTGTCATGGGGACGTCTCAGTTCTCCTTCTGAGGGGACTAGTTAGGACCGGTGGCTCTCACACACACACACATTCAAAAACACACACACACACACACACCCACAGACACAGATGCACACCCACACACACTATGCATATACACGGTCGCACACACACATCTACACACAAACACACATACACGTATGCACCAACACAAACTGTCCTCCGCACGCAACACACAAACATATATGCCTGTGCGTGCACACACACACCCTCCGTTACACACGCCTACACATTCATACACACACATACACACACACACACACATTAAGATGTGTGTTAATGTGTGCATTAGGATAAGCTATTAGCAGACTCTAAGTGGGGGTGAAACAGCATTTATTACAGGTGACCCCCCCCCTCCCCCTGCTGCCGTCTGATTGGTTGGCTGAAGTGGTGTTATGTAAGCGTCTAAATGGGTCACTTTAATAGAAATGGAAGTAGAAGGGAAGTTTTATCAGCAGATACAAAAGTTTTATCAGCAGATACAAAAGGAAATCTAATGTTCTGAAGGACGAAGGTTGTTCCAACTTCAGTCTGTACTGCTGTCGACCTCTGACCCCCTTGATGGGGAGGGGGGAGGTGTGTGGATGTGTGCGTGAGGGCATATTTGTGTGAGTGTATTTGTGTGTGTGTGTGTGTGTGTGTGTGTGTGTGTGTGTGCATGTGTGCGCCTCTCTATATCAGAGAGAGGTCATCTCTCAGCAGGTAGAGGACAGAAAGCTCTGCTCTGGTTGGGTAAGCAGCATGCAGGGGGTGGGTTTTAGCTTGACGGACATGCCGCTGAGTTATGGTTGACCTGAATTGAGAAGTTCATAACGGTAGGCTGTGATTGGTTCATTAAATCTGATCCTCTACATGTTCAGCCGTGCCTTTCCTTCCATCCAACCAGCTGGAGGTGGAGGAGTGAGAAGAGGAGGAGAGATTAAGAGGAGAGAAGAGGAGAATGTGAAGTAGTCGAGGAGAGGAGGAGGAGAGAGAGGAGAATGAGAGGCAGGAGAGAAGAGGAGGGGGGAGGAGGAGAAGAAGAGGAGGCGAGATTAAGAGGAGAGAAGAGGAGAACGTGAAGCAGGAGAGGAGAGGAGGAGGAGAGGAGAGGAGAATCTGAGGCAGGAGAGAAGAGGAGGGGGAGGAGAAGGAGGAGAAGAAGATAAGGAGGAGAAGAGGAGGAGAGATTAAGAGGAGAGAAGAGGAGAATGTGAAGTAGTCGAGGAGAGGAGGAGGAGAGAGAGGAGAATGAGAGGCAGGAGAGAAGAGGAGGGGGGAGGAGGAGAAGAAGAGGAGGCGAGATTAAGAGGAGAGAAGAGGAGAACGTGAAGCAGGAGAGGAGAGGAGGAGGAGAGGAGAGGAGAATCTGAGGCAGGAGAGAAGAGGAGGGGGAGGAGAAGGAGGAGAAGAAGATGAGGAGGAGAAGAGGAGGAGAGATTAAGAGGAGAGAAGAGGAGAACATGAAGTAGGAGAGGAGGAGGAGAGAAAGCAGCAACCTTACCTCTCCCACCATGCCATTCCACGTTCCGTTGATCTTCTTCCCATGTTTTCCGTTGGTCACCAGGTACAGGTCGTAGGTGAACTTCACAGACTTGGCGATCTTCTTCAGGATATCAATGCAGAAACCTTTGCAGCAACGCTTGATGTAGATACCAGAGTCCTTAGTCTGGTTACTGCAGGGGGGAGGGGTGGAGAAGGAGGATGGAAAGAAGGTAGAGGGAGAGAGGGAGGGATAGAGAGAGGGATGGAGTGTAGAGGGAGGACCGGAGAGAGAGAGGGAGAAAGAGAGAGAGAACGAGAAAGAAGGACCAATGGATTCGGGGAGAAAGAAGAGATGTAAAAAACATGAACACTGATTTACAAGGTTAAACAAAAGGCATATACTTTCTTCTTAACTTCATGCAGCATTTGATGTAAAGTCATACTCATTAACTATGATTTCGCTAACTGAAGCTTTCTGACTGAGTGGTTGTAAGCCGGTGCTGTTTCCTTCCTCCTGATAACAGCATGAGCGTCTAATCCGTCAGCTATTGTTCCTCCGAGCCGCTGCAAGCTCCCACTGGCGGAGCTTCAACGTGTCTGTGTGACCGTTGTGTGAGACTACGTTTTCACTGCATCACTTTTGTTCCAAACGATTTGAACAGCCCTACAGAGCAAAACCGCTCCTCCACACACGACTCCATTCTCTTCTCTCCAAATCATTTGGTCTGCCGAGAAAATCTGTCTGACCGAGACTGAAGCAGTGAGACAGTGACGCACAGGCGAAACCTTCTCTCAGCAGGTTTCACTCTTCAATGTTATTTTACTGTAATATTATATTATAGTTTTAAAAAGTCTCTTCTGTCGTCTGAGCTTCTTATATCGTTTTCCTTGTAAATAATTATCTTTTTGTTTCTGTCTCCTGAGAGCTACTCTGCTCTCTGTCCAGTTGTTTTTAGGAACAGAGTCGTGCAGCACCCTCGTTCGTAGCAACTCGAAAGTGAACTGTTCTCAGTCTCGTCTGATAATCAGTACAGGTGATCAAGGTAAGGGTGAAGGCGGTGCGTAGGACTCACAGGGTTTTCAGCTGCTTGCGGCAGGGCACCGTGTTCCTCATGCAGGTCCCGCTGAGCGGGTCCACGTCCTCCACGATGACGAACGGAGCCTCCTCCAGCGTCACGATGGACAGGTGGTCGTCCTCGCGCGACGCCGCGCCGTACAGCTCGTAGCGCGGCCACACGTGGTGCTTCATGGAGAGAGAGCCCTTCTCCCACTTACCTACCTGTAGCGCGTATAGATATATAAGATAGATGTAAGATAAATGTATACACACAGTGGTGCTTCATGGAGAGAGAGCCCTTCTCCCACTTACCTACCTGTAGCGCGTATAGATATATAAGATAGATGTAAGATAAATGTATACACACAGTGGTGCTTCATGGAGAGAGAGCCCTTCTCCCACTCACCTACCTATATAACCTATAGATATAGATCATATAGATATAAGATAGATATATACACATAGTGGTGCTTCATGGAGATGGAGAGGAGGAGTGGAGAGGAGGAGTGGAGAGGAGGAGAGGAGAGAGAAGGAAAGGAGAGGTCGAGGACAGAAGGAGAGGAGAGGAGGAGAGGAGAGGAGTGCAGGAGAGGAGAATAGAGGACCTGGAGTAGAGAATGAGAACAAGGTGAACACGAAGGGCAGGTAGAAGAGAGAGAGCAGAGAGAGAGAATCCAGTGGGAGAGAACAATATAGTTTAATGAGTGGAGGGGAGTGAGATAGACGAGCTCGGGCTCATCAGCTTATATAGACCGCATGTAAACATAGCATGTAGCAAGGCATGTAAACATAGCATGTAGTATAGCATGTAGGCATAGCATGTACCATAGCATATTAACAGCATGTAAATATAGCATGTTGATAGCATGCAAACATAGCATATAAATATAGCATGTAGGTAGTATGAAGATGGCATGTAAACACAACATGTTAATAAAGCATGTATATAGCATGAAAACATAACATGTAAATATAGAATGTAGATAGCATGCAAATGTAGCATGTAGATAGCATGTAAACATAGAATGTAAATATAGCATGTAGCATAGCATGTAAACATGGCATGTAGATAGCAAATATTCAGTAAAAACATGAGAGTTTCGGAGAGCAAAGTGAACATTTTAGCCTGGGAAGTGATGACATCATGCAGCCAACTTCAAAGACTTCAAAGACAGGAGTGGAAAGAGAGAGAGGGTGCGAGGGCAAGCGAGCGAGGATCCAAGAAGCATGTCTAAGAACTAGAATTAAACATGAGAGAGAGAGGTTGGGGAGGGCGTGCGAGGTTAGTGAGACAGGAGGAGAGGGAGTCACCTTGATCTGAACAGAGAAGAGAATACAGATGAGAGAAGAGAGGAGATAACGGGGAGAGGGAGTAGGGGGTTGCTGGTTTGAATCCTAATGGAGCTACAACTGCCCTTCTAGAGTTAGATAGGAGAGAGTGAGAGAGAGAGACAGAGAGAGAGAGACAGAGACAGAGAAAGAAAGAGAAAGAGCTGACACAACTTGATTTTACTGTGTCTCTCTCACACACACGCACACACACACTCGCACACACACAGTCCAAGTATAACATATCTCTCTCACTTTCCAGCGCTAGTGTATACTCGCTCACCTGGTCCCAGTATAGCATATCTCTCTCTCTCCAGCTCTAATGTATGCTCGCTCACCTGGTCCTTGTATAACATATCTCTCTCTCCAGCTGTAGTGTATGCTCGCTCACCCATTCTCGGTAAGAACGATCTCTCTCTCTCTCTCCAGCTCTAGTGTATGCTCACTCACCCGGTCCCAGTGGCGGTCCTTGTTGAGCAGGATGATGACCAGCTTGGGGTGCATCTGGTACCCGTCCTCGCTGAAGGAGAGGTTACGGCCTTCAAACGTCACGTTCATCAGGTACCTGAGAGAGACATAGCAAGAGAGAGAGCAAGTGAGAGAGAGAGAGAGCAAGTGAGAGAGAGAGAGAGAGAGAGAGAGAGAGAGAGAGAGAGATAGGGAACTCTTGGTCCACACCCACACCACCCCACCCAAGATCCCCCCACACCACAACCACACCCACACACACCACCGTACACACACTGCCCCACACACAGCACCCTACATTACACACACACCCCACCCCACACCACACAAGCACCACCCCACACCATCCCCCACAAACACCACCCACACACCACCCCATCCCACACCACCCACGGTCCACACCTACACACACCACACCTACACACATCACCCCACACACCCTACCCCACACACACTGCCACACACCCACACCACCCCATCCCATCCCACACCACCCCATCCCACACAACCCTCCACACACTACCCCACATACACCACCCGCACCCACAACCCCCAACACCCCACACTACCCCACACCAACCCACACTACCCCACACCACAGACACACCAGGCCAATCCACCAAACCCAACATCACATTTGTATTCCCATCGGACATCAGAACAAAGCGAGCCTAAACACTTACTCTCTCAATCTCATACATCTCTCTCTCTCTCTCTCTCTCTCTCTCTCTCTCTCTCTTTCTTTGAATCTCTCTGTCAGTCTCTCTCTCTGTCTTTCTGTCTCTCTCTATCCTTTTCTCTCGTCTCTCTCTCTCCGTCTCTCTCTCTCTCATCACTCCATCTCTCATCACTCCATCTCTCATCTCATCTCTCACATCTCTCCCCCTCTCATCTCTGCATCGGGCCGTTGTAATCCTGAACATTTTTTGGAGATTCAATATTCATGGTATGTGATGTGTGCTGACACCGCTTTACATAACGCCATGTTGTCTCGTCAGGATCAGAACAACATGGCCGCTGCGTCCTCACGAGACGCCAAACATCCGCGCGTAGGAACACTTGCATCACCCAGGGGGAGGGAGGAAGATAGTGATGAAGATAGAGAGACAGAGGAAGATAGAGAGAGAGGGAGAAAGAAAGAGAGACAGAGGGAGATAGAGAGAGGGAGAAAGAGAGACAGAGGGATATAGAGAGATAGGGAGAAAGAAAGAGAGACAGAGGGAGATAGAAATGGAGAAAGAGAGACAAAGGGAGATAGAGAGAGAGGGAGAAAGAAAGAGAGACAGAGGGAGATAGAGAGAGGGAGAAAGAGAGACAGAGGGAGATAGAGAGATAAAGAGAAAGAAAGAGAGACAGAGGGAGATATAGAGAGGGAGAAAGAAAGAGAGACAGAGGGAGATAGAAAGGGAGAAAGAGAGACAGAGGGAGAGAGGGAGAAAGAAAGAGAGACAGGGGGAGATAGAGAGAGGGAGAAAGAGAGACAGAGGGAGATAGAGAGAGAGGGAGAAAGAAAGAGAGACAGGGGGAGATAGAGAGAGGGAGAAAGAGAGAGGGAGGGAGATAGAGAGAGAGGGAGAAAGAAAGAGAGACAGAGGGAGATAGAGAGGGAGAAAGAGAGACAGAGGGAGATAGAGAGAGAGAGAAAGTGAGAGAGGGATAGGGAGATAGTGAGAGAGGGAATAAGAGAATGAGACAGAGGGAGATAGAGAGAGGGAGAAAGCGAGAGAGAAATGGAGAGAGAGGTAGAGAAAGACAGAGAGATGTTTCTGTCCGGGAATATTACTTCATCTTTGTTCGACTGGCACACAGTAGAACAAAGACAAACACACACACAGTAGAACAAATACACACACACACACAGCTCAAAGAAAACACTCAAAAACATTTTTGGACTAAAATACAGTTCACCTTTATTCCTTCGATCAATAGTCTCTCTCTCTCTCTCTCTCTCTCTCTCTCTCACACACACACACACACACTCTCTCACTCCTCTCCAGATTTTTCTTTACTGTTTCCATGGAAACCATTTGCCTCCTATTCATGCACACAATGCATACGTACAAGAATAAATCAACCATATATTCTCCCTTTGCGTCTGCGTGCGTGCGTGCATGAGTGTATGTGCGTGCGAGCGTGCGTGTGTAACGTAATCAAACTAAAACAATTCTAAACCTTAAGGACAATAGTTGGAGGGTTATATCCCACCAAAGTGCCCTTGGGCACCTCTTCCCAATTGTGCAGCAAAGTATCCTACAGAATCTCTACAATACATATCCAGCTCTACGTGAAGTAATGCACAAGGGGGTCACGGACTTACAGTGATTTCAGATACATGCCAGTCATTAAGGAGCAGGTATGGGTGAGAAAGTACAGAAACATGTCATTAAGGGCCAGGTAGGGTTAGACAGTACAGAGACATGTCATTAAGGAGCATGTAGGAGTTGGACAGTACAGAGACATGTCATTAAGGAGCAGGTATAGGGTTAGACAGTACAGATACATGTCTTTAAGGAGCAGGTATGAGTTATACAGTACAGAGACAGGTCATTAAGGAGCAGGTAGGGGTTAGAGGGCATCATGCTCTAGGAGGCCTACAAGTAGACTGAGGACAGTGGGAACCCAGAACCTTTCAGCTGGGAGTCGAACACCCTAACCAGTAGACTAACCTGCTTCTTTGTAGTGGTGAAGTTAGTAGTATTGCCTATGGGAGTTTGTAGTAAGATTGAGAAACATTTTCCTGGCGTTTTATCTCTTCTTCTACTTCTTATCAAGCCTTAGATGAAATATTGATGCGCCCTGCTGGGGGTATTATGGGATTGCTGTATCATAGCGTCCTGTGTGGTCGCTTAGCAGTGTGGCATAGCTTAGCGTAGCATAGCGGGAAGCTGGCACACTGACAGAATGCTGCATAAACCATAAGCTCCACCTCCCCTCCCCCCTCGCCATCCATGCTACAGTACAGAGAGTGAGAGACATGAGACATAGAGAGAGAGAGGGAGCGAGAGAGAGAGCGAGATAGAGAGAGAGATGGAGATACATAGAGAGAGACATTGAGGTAGGAACAGCGGGAGAGAGAGAGGGAAATACAGAGAGAGATTGAGACAAAAAGATACAGAGAGAGGGAGAAAAAGATAGAGAGAAAGAGATAGAGACATAGAAAGAGAGAGTGAGAAAGAGAGACAGAGAGAGAGATACAGAGAGACACAGAGAGAGAGTGAGAGTCTTGTATGTGTGGATGTCAAAGTCAAAGTCAGGTCAGTGTTTTATTTATCAAACGCAAAGTATAACACAGGGTCATTCTACACAACTAAATTATTTGACATGGCAGCAACAACTATGTAGTTGGCACAGAATTTGTTTTACACTAGTAGCAGTTCGCGAGACTGGGGATGGGGGATATGGAAGAATTGTGTGTTTGTGAGGTTGTGTCTGTGTGTGTATGTGTGTCTGTGTGTGTCTGTGTGTATATATAAACGTGCACGTGTGTATGCTCTCCTGAACCCTACATGCGTTGTCAGGACGCGTCGCAGTCTATTCACAATGTTGCCATGGTCACCACAACCACAGCGGGTTCCAAGCCAATCTGCCAGGTTGCTATGGGAACAGAATATCTCACAGATTGCAAAGGAGAGGGAGAGAGAGAGAGAGAGAGAGAGAGAGAGAGAGAGAGAGAGAGAGAGAGAGATACTTTAACGTGGCTTCCTATCCACTCAGTACTATCCTACCACTGTCGCCTCCACCACTGTCCACTCCACCCACCACTGTCACCTCCACTCTGTCACCTCCACACTGTCACCACCGTCACTGTGACTTCCACCACGTCACCTCCATCACTGTCACCTCCACCATTGTTACCTCCACCACTGTTACTCCCAGTCAATCACCTCCACCACTGATACCTCCACCACTGTTACCTCCGCTCAGTCAGCTCCACCACTCTCACCCCCACCCACCATCAACCACTGTCCACTCCACCCACCACGGTCACCTCCACTACTGTCACCTCCACCACTGTTACCTCCACCACTGTTACCTCCGCTCAGTCAGCTCCACCACTCTCACCCCCACCCACCACTGTCACCTCCTCCCACGCGATCAACATCATCTGTTGGGAGGTACAGTATATCAAGGACATTGGGCGTCGTTTCCTTTCTGCTGGTAAATACGTTTTTTTCTCGGAAATGCTTTTTCCGAGTGCAGTTCTGGCATATACAGAGAAATGCACACACACACACACACAGTGATGTCACAGCAGGGTAAACACAGCTGCACATACCGGCTCTGATCCAATACAGACTGCACCGCCCAACACACACTGTTCCTGCTGGTTTAGACTGCACTGGCAAAGATAAATACTGATATATAGGATGGCGATGGATGGAGACTAGGGGTTAGGGTGTTTGACTCCCAGCCGAGAGGTTCTGGACCCCATCGAACACAGTCCCCCTCTAAGCATCCCTTACACCTACATTTTATATAAATACTGGTATATATATGGTATCAGTCCTCTTGTTAGCATGTGTTAACTATTGATGCTAAAGTTCCTCTTGCAAACGTGTTAGCTAATGATACTAATGCTCCCAAATGTTAGCATGTTAGCAAGTCTTTTCCATAGTGAGCCTGTAACAACGAGCTGGTCAATAATGTCCACCAGGGGAATCAGATTGAACCCCAAATTAATTAACGAGTAGGCTGGTCCAATCACAGTCCAGGACAAGATAATCCTCTAATTAGGCCAGCTCCTTAACTATTTAGCTCGTTGGAGACAGCGAAAAGCTTCTTTCATTCATATCCTTATCTTCAAACCTTTGTTACAAAGACACACACACACACACACACACACACACACACACACACACACACACACACACACACATACACACAGTGTGTGTTTTTGTGTGTGTGTGTGTGTGTGTGTGTGTCTGTCTGTTGTGGATGTGCGTGTGTGTGTACTTGTGTGTGTGTGGGCATGACACAGATAGGTCTCTTCCATGTTTTCTGGTGAATAATGCAGGTGATATTAAATATTGATTAGTTTTAATAAATTAACCCTGACATGAATTAGTCATGAGTTACTCTCTCTGGCAATTATCCTAGTCCAGTGTCCTGATTGGGTTAGGGTTAGAGTTGAACTAAAGATTTTGTATATCATACTAAATATGTTAGAACAACAAAAATGTTTCACAATAATATAATAAAAAACAAAAGAGTAAAATAATAATACAATACAAGAGAATAGTGAATAGACTCAAGTATAATTAAATAAGATAAATGAAATGGATCTGTGTGTGTGTGTGTGTGTGTGTGTGTGTGTGTGTGTGTGTGTGTGTGTGTGTGTGTGTGTGTGTGTGTGTGAGTGTGTGTGTGTGTGTGTGAGAGAGAGAGAGAGAAAAAAAATTTGTGTGTGTGTGTGTGTTTTTTTTAATTAGATTGAAGAGCAATTAAACCATATTTTAATAAAAGTTGGTGGGGAATGAAGACAGACAGTGTAGACAGGAGAGAGAGAAGCAAGCATGTTTCAACACACACACGCACACACACACTCTCATCTCTCAAGATAAAATACTATAAGGATTTTCCACACACACCTACCCAAACAAATAAACACACACATACAAACACAAACAAACTATTGTTATTTGCTATTTGCGATAAAGCTATTTGCACGCACACACACAAACATGCATACAAGCAGGCGTTAACAGACACATACACACTCACACACAGACAAGCACACACACACACACGCTGTCTTGTCAATAGCCAACCGGTGGGTTGTTCACCTGAACGGAGCTCATTAAACGTCTTGTATATGACGTGAGGGCTAAAGGTTAGACCCTGACTGAAGCCTGGAAGACTGAAGGTTTTCAGAAACCAGATCAACCAACACACTCACGTCTCATGTGATCCCATCAACACAGATAAATAGATTATCACGCAGTGATGGTGGAACACAGAGAGGAGAGGAGAGGACAGAGGAGACAGGAGGGAGAAGAGAGGAGAGGAGAGGAGGAGCAGGGAGGAGAGAGGAGAGGAGAGGAAGAGAGGAGAGGTGATGAGAGGAGAGGAGAGGAGAGGAGAGAGAGAGAGAGAGGAGAGGAGAGGAGAGGAGAGGAGAGGAGAGGAGAGGAGAGGAGAGGAGAGGAAATGGGAGGAGAGGAGTGGAGAGGAAAGAAAGGAAGAGAGGAGGCGAGGAGAGAGGAGAGAGGAAAGGAAAGGAGAAAGGGGAAAGAGAGGAGAGGAGCGGAGTATAAGAGAGGAGGAGAGAGTGGAGGGGAGCAGGAGAGGGGTGGATGAGGAGGAGGAGGAGGAGGAGAAGAGGTCAGGGTAGAGGAGAGAGGAGGATAAAGAGAGAGGATGGAGAGGGGGGCACAGAGTAGAGTCTTGGTACTGCCAGCTTTTCAAACTGCAGCTTGCGTGGGAAGCTAGCTGCATATGGTTGCTGGGCAACCAGAATAAGCGGGAGTTTTTCAGCTGGTGTTTATTCTGGGATGTTATTGACTTTCATGAGACTGACCGGAGCACTTCGTTGGGGTTGCCTGAGATGGGGCCCTTCTTGTCAGGGGTCCCATGACACTCCGACTTGATGAGCGTGTGTGGCCCCCGGTCCATCATCATAGCGGAGGTTGCCATGGCGATGACGGCCACGCCGTCACGGACACGCGCCTCCAGGTTGTAATCCCACTCGTCGTAGGAAACGGAGATCAAGCCTACGAGAGAGAGAGACATACAGGGGGAGAGATAGAGAAAGAGACAGAGTAAAGGAGGGAGAGAGAGAGAGATAAAGTGGAAGAGGGAGAGAGACATAGAGGGGGAGAGAGAGAGAGAGAGAAAGGTTTAGAATTAAATATATATTTGTATAATCAGTCAGACTATCACTGTGTGATGGTGAGTTCCAGGCATGCCATCTCTCTCTCTCTCTCTCTCTCTCTCTCTCTCTCTCTCTCTCTCTCTCTCTCTCTCTCTCTCTCTCTCTCTCTCTCTCTCTCTCTCTCTCTCTCTCTCTCTCTCTCTCTCTCTCTCTCTCTCTCTCTCTCTCTCTCTCTCTCTCTCTCTCTCTCTCTCTCTCTCTCTCTCTCTCGAACCCTGACACCCGTCCTCCCCAAAGACGAACATGTCACACAGTTGGCACCCTTTACCACTCCCTCTTTCTATTGTGTGTGTGTGTGTGTGTGTGTGTGTGTGTGTGTGTAGTCATGTCCTGCAGGATGTCACAGTGCTGACATGTCAAAGTAAAAGCGCAGCGCAGCGATGGAAGCCTTCTCTCTCTGGACATCAGACACAGACACTACATACAGACACACACACACACTACCAAAACCACACACAAACATACACACACTACCATAACAGCACACACAAACACACACACACACATACACACACTAACATAACCACATGCACACATGCACAAACACACACACCCACACACACTAACATAACCACACACGCACACACATAATAATAATCAGAATTCTCTGTAACTCTGTTTGGATGAAAGCAGAGGGATGGTAAATGACAAAATAGTAAATAGTATGAACATGAACATTATGAAGGTAAATATATTATTATAAGTATTATAGTATTATGTAACATAAGTAATACACCAACATCATGACCACTTAATTGGTTTTAATGTTTTTGGACAAGCTAAACATCTCTCTCTCTCTCTGTCTCTGTCTCTGTCTCTGTCTCTCTCTCTCTCTCTCTCTCTCTCTCGCTCTCGCTCTCTCTCTCTCTCATATGTTATCACAGTCCGTATGTCCACAATTATAAATACTGAAAGAAGGAGAGGGAAAGAAAGTGGGAGAGAGAGACGGAGAGAGAGAGATAGAGGGAGAGAGTGATAGATGGAGCGAGAGGTAGAGCGAGGGAGAGGAGAGAGAGAGGGTGACCTACTTGTCTCCTGAATGTTAACAGGAGGGTGTGAAAACGAACCACCTGAATCCTAATGAAACGCGTTACGTCCCAAACAAACAAACTTACTGAGCGTGAGTTAATAGAAATCAGCCGAAACGTTTAAATGTCAGGGGCACATGAGGAGGTAATAGGAGATAAACACGCACATCCAATTTAATTCAGGTGCTGAACAAGTGAGCTAATAATACGTATGAAATAGTGGAGTCTGAACACTGTTTAACAATGTGAGCTAACAATACGTATGAAAGAGTAGAGTCCGAACACTCTCTTATCAATATTAGACTGAAAATAAACACAGTGGGAGCAACATACGGTGTGTATATCGACAGCATATATACAGTGTTCTGGAAGAGGGGGTCCCGTCAGGTAACTATTACCATAATCCCACCGCGTGGTGTTCCAATTAATTATATTAACCTCTAACCATCCGGCCAATGCCTGGCAAGGTCACACTCATCTCCATGGTAACGCACATCCCATCATAGACAAAGGCTTTGTATTAAAAGATATAGTCACGTGCATGCGCGCGCACACACACACATAAATGTCCATACTCACACACACACACTATCATAACTACACACATACACACACACAGTAGCATAATCACACACACACACACTCACTCGCACACACACACATTAACATAACTACACATACACACACACACAAACACACACACACACACCCAGGCACACACACACTTACATAACCACACACACACACACACACACACACACACACTACACACACTTCACACAGAATCCACTCAGCCCACTCCTCACTTGTACAAAGTGAACGCTGTGTAGCGGCTTACGAGATGCAAGGATTAATAGTAACACGTCTGCTAGCAACGCCTACAACTGTTCTACCTGGCATCTATTTCCCGGAACCCCCAGGCGACGTGAGGAGGTGTCGTCTCCAACGAGGTCTGGCGTACATACGGCTGCTGTCAAGATACTACCTGATATCTGATCATTTCTAGCTGCTATCTGATAGAGCTAGCTGCCATATGCTTCAGTTTCCCATTATCTGTTAGCTCATATATGGTAACCGCTAATCTGCTAGCTGCTACTTGCTATCTATTATATGTTACCTGCTATTGGCTAGCTCATACCTGCTAGGTGCTACCTGAAAGCTGCGATCTTCTAGCTTTTGATGCTAGCTGATATATAACAATTATTTCCTGCCACTGGCTAACTGCTACCGGCTAGCTGCTCCCAGAGAGAGGCAAGATTCAGCGGGGTCGAGCTCCATTCGGCGTGACATGCTAACAGCACCAAAGGTTAGCAAGTCACTTCCCACTGGCACGTGGCCTTTTAGAAAATGTCCTCCCTGTCACCGCAACTGCCCTCCCCAGCCCTCCCCTCATGAGTCATCTCTGACAGGTGTAGCAGCTAGCCTGTGCAGCATAGCGGAGAGCTAGCGTGGAAAGGCTTTGCTCCCCCGCACTTGCCGGCTGTCAGGTTGGGTCAAGACGTGACCTCTGAAAGGTTAGCCTGACCGCTAGCGCTGTAGCCGCTGTCAGCTAACAGCGCACCATTGTTCGGCAGCTAGACTACGACATTAAAACAGTCTGAGTCATGCTGGGGAGGTTCAACATTAACACAACGGTACTGTACGCATTTATAAACGGAATACTAACATGAAAAAATCCCCAGAGGCTAAATGATAATGTTATACCATCAACAGGTTCAAGGGTTTATTTTCTCAAAGTATTGCAGAACGTATTTTAATATTTACTGGCCGGAAGGAAGAAGATAATTTAGTGAATTCAGGATTATCGACTTTCATATTATAATGAAGTTAGACAAACACCTTTAGATAATAGAAGTATTACATTAATCCCCCCCCCCCTCCCCTCCGAGGGTCATACCGGTGGGGAACTCTGCAGGTACGACCTCAGCGTCCCCGGCCACCAGCGAGGGCACGATCCAGGTGTAGCCGTAGCCGGTGATGCCCACCGAGTGGGCCACCTCGAAGATGGTGTTGGCCTCCTCCTTGGTGCAGTAGAGCAGGATCACAGGGCTCTGCAGCTTCTTCAGCTGGTTCTGGATCTTGGAGTCTCCGTCGTCCACCGACATGTCCAGCAGCAGCACCTCCTCCAGCTCCCAGCCCACAAAGCTGTTCTCTATGGTGCTGCGGATCTGGTGGGGAGAGGAGGAGGGGGGGGGGGGGAGTTAGAGGAATAGAGGAGGAGGCAAGGGGGAAGTAGCGAGTGGGAGGTGAAAAGGGATGGAGGTGGGAGGTGAGGGGGACGGGAGGGGAGGAGGGTTAGAGGGAGGGAGGTAAGGAGGTAAGGGGGTATGAGGTAAAGGTAGGTTGCAGATGGACCAGATGAGGTTTGTGGTTATTACTCTCTACATCAGGAGTGTTTGACATTATCACTCTGCCCTCCTACAACACGGGGGTTTCCTCTCGCTGTAAGACAAGACCCCTCTTCTCCTCCTCTTCTCCTTCTCCTCTCTGCCACCATCTTACCTCAAAATGTCACCTGATGAAATCGCTTCTGCTTGGTTTACTGACGTCTCGTCAGTCCATTATCATTGCATTATATTAACAACTTACACACCTCTTATTGCATTTGACTACTGCTCATAAAGCACAAGATATTAAAAAGCTACTAACCTTGTATTCGGATTACCAGAGCTAATCTGGATGTCCAGTTTGTTTAAAACCAGGTCGTGCAGCACTTAGTCTTTTTGTAGCTGCTCCAATATAATTGTATATATATATATATTCATATTTTAAAGCTAGACTCGGCAATTTGGAGAAACCAGCCAGAGTAAGCTAGATTTTGAAAGTATCCAACCAACAATATCCCACTCCTCCCTTCAGGCCTCCCGCCAAAGCCATTCCCTTAAAACAAAGGACTAGCTCACTATAGCTTTAGCAATAGGTCTGCCTAGCATTGTGGAAGTCTCTGGTCATGCATAGACAAGTAGGCCATCCATTCATTTAATTCGGCCCAAATCTTTGTTGATTTATTGATTGCTGTTGGGATGTAGAAATTTTCAACAAATATGATAAAAAAATGCTTCTACAATTAATTGCCGACACTACCTTTGATATATATATATATATATATATATATAATATTGATCGTCTGCTTTGATTCTCCGCCTAACTTCCCTTTGGATCCAAGTGTCTAAAGGACTCAATGTAATGTGAATATAAACTCATCTTCAGCTCATTTCAGTTCAGCAGAATGGTTTAACAAACAGCTCCCTAAACTTAACCATCTCTTACCTAATACCTCAACTTTACCATCTCAAACCTACATAAACTTAATCCATCTCTAACCTAATACCTAAACATAACCATCTCTAAATGAATGCGTAAACTTAACCATCTGTAGCCTAGACCCTAAGCTTAACCATCTCTAACCTAGAACCCAAACCTAACCATCTCTAACCTATTACCTAAACTTAACCATCTCTGACCTATACGAAACGTGTCCATTTCCAACCAATCCAGTTCTAAATCACCATGGTAACTGTTTCAACTAAAGTGCCCTAGGCCTCCTTTCCTCCAGGTCTGATTACCTTGGTAACGAAGTCCTGGTAGCCAGGGTAGTAGGTGGTGACAATGGAGAAGATGTACCAGTCATACTCCTCCATGATGTTTAGCATGACGGATGCCTGCTGCTCGATGGACGGACCAAACTGAAAGAACATGGAGTTATCGTCCTGCAAGCACAGACAAACACACACACACGCCACACACACATGTTAGTGTTAGCGCTTAACCTTAGTAGCTAACCCCCAGGTAGCAGAGAATAGTGTGCACTTACAGAGTTAGCAGCTAACACACCATTAGCACACTATCTTTAGCAGCTGAATAAGTGGTTAGCTTAACAGCAAAGAAGGGGTGTTAGTGATTAGTTGTTAATGCAACAACCTTGCTCAATTCCCACTCAGAGTATTAATCATATTTAAAGACATTATAATGGACATTATCACATCTCCTGTAATCATTTTGACCCTTGTATGAATGTGCTTGTCTCTTCATGTTCTCTTTTTCTCAGAGGAGAGAGGGAGCGATGAGAGAGGGAACGATGAAGAGGACACTGGAGGAGTTGTAAAGATAGCAGTCACGACTTTCATTAGCTGCCGTTATGGCTAGCTTCGTATGCTCATGCACACTGGGGTGCAGTGGACTTTTATCTCCATCCCCTCATAATACAGCCATGCTAGCCATGCTCACAGACCCTGCTCAACAGTTACAAACACTACCTGATAAACTGCACACAATAAACACACCGCTTGCAACACCATCACATTGTCAAAAATTACTTTAGTTCCACACCTAGCAGATGGAAGGACAAAGACTTTTCAAGATATTTCAAACCAGTAAAACAACTGCAAATCTACTTCAATATGTTTTTGCCCAACATATAAAAGGTAAAAGTACCGATATTAGGTTGCAAAACTTTTGCTCGTTTCAGGTGATCATGTATGTTTACATGCTGAATCTTGATAGGTTCACTTCACTTGTGATGTCACAAATTGTGAGCCATCACTTATTGTTCAGAGGGGTGGGGAAGACAGTGAAGACAGTGGTGCTCATTAGAGTTAGAGTGTGGAGTCCTGCAGGATTAGGTTAAATTAAAACAGAGTAGAGTCTGGAGGAGGAGGTCGCTAAATGAGCCATCTTTAATTAGCATCAGAGCAGCGCTCAGTGGACATGAATAATGGAAACACAACATAGCTACACTGTCCTGCTACAGACAGACCTAACAGAGCTTGATGTCCTGCTACAGACACAACAGAGCTACACTGTCCTGCTAAAGATGGGCACAACCGAGCTAGTTACACTGTTTGTCACCAACATCGTTCTTATGGCTTCTACCTGCTGGCAAAAAGAGAAATTCACAATTTCTTAAGCCCTACTATTCCGCTATTCACACCCACACACACACATACACACACACACACGCACAAACAAAAACACCCACACATTCAGTCATACACCCACACTCTTGCTCAAGGGCACTTCCAACACAACAGGGGAGAAGGGGATCGAACCAGCGACCCTCCAGGCCAGGTGCTACCCCCACCCCCCAGCTTCCTGCCAGATGGGCTCTGATTGGTTGTTGAGCTCAGAGGAGATGAGGGGAAGAAAGTGCGATTACTGCTCTAGACACTCACAACTAACAGAGCTGTCACTGTGTGTGTGTGTGTGTGTGTGTGTGTGTGTGTGTGTGTGTGTGTGTGTGTGTGTGTGTGTGTGTGTGTGTGTGTGTGTGTGTGTGGAAGGAGGGGGCATAATGTATGTGTGATTGTATGTGTGTGTCTGTGTTTGCCAAAGTGTGTGTGTGTGTGTGTGTATGTGTGTGTGTGTGTGTGTGTGTGGCAGAGTGTGGGTGTGCGTTTCATTTGGGTGTGAAACACACTGTGAATGTGTCAAACATTTCTGTCAATGTGTATGTGTGCTCATTAACTGCCCCAGCTGGACTTGGCGTCTCTCTCTCTCTCTCTCTCTCTCTCTCTCTCTCTCTCTCTCTCTCTCTCTCTCTCTCTCTCTCTCTCTCTCTCTCTCTCTCTCTCTCTCTCTCTCTCTCTCTCTCTCTCTCTCTCTCTCTCTCTCTCTCTCTCTCTCTCTCTCTCTCTCTCTCACACACACACACACCCCTCTGTACTTTTAACCTAACTCTTCTTTAGTACTTCAGTGGATTGTGTTGAAGCTGCTGTGGTCGAGAGAGCACCACAGGGCTTACGATACCAGCACTCGCTCACCTCACCTGTAAGGTGGCGTCGTTACACCTGAGAATGAATCATGTCCAACAGTATTCTCTCTCTCTCTCTCTCTCTCTCTCTCTCTCTCTCTCTCTCTCTCTCTCTCTCTCTCTCTCTCTCTCTCTCTCTCTCTCTCTCTCTCTCTCTCTCTCTCTCTCTCTCTCTCTCTCTCTCTCTCTCTCTCTCTCTCTCTAGCACATAGCTAAGATGTAGCACATAGTTAAGATGTAGAGCGTAGCTAGCATGCAACAAGCATCTAGCATGTAGAGAGTGGCTAGCATACAGCAGCACCAAGCACCTCTTTAATCCAATTTATAGAAGAAGATCTGTGTAAATATTGCATGAGAAAAAGCGCTGGAAATGCATTCAGGATTGTGATGATGATGATGATGATGATGATGATGATGATGATGGTGATTGTGTGGCTTCCCGCCCAGGGATCAGTTAGCTCTAACTGAATGAATGATGTGTGCTGTAATGTTGATGTCATGTTGGTCGCCGTGCAGCCGTGTAAGTTTGTAGCATTGGTCGCTTGTAGCGGTTAGCACTAAGTGTTGTAGCATGTGGCGACTTTTGTTCAACTACTACAACTACAAGTATATATATCATCAAGCACACACACACACACACACACACACACACACACACACACACACACACTATCCTAACCCTGTTTTGTTTAAACATGTGATTTATGTAGATATATTCATCACTCCCTTTCTCACTCTCCATTCATCTCACTTCCTCTCACTCTTGCTCTCAATTCATCTTTCTAACTTCTCCCTCCCCCTTTCTCTCTTTCTCTCTCTCTCTCTCTCTCTCTCCCCATTCATCTCTATATGTCTCTGCTCTCGCTATGCTCGCCCATTCATACCAGTGTAATTACTGCCAGCGTACAGTTATAATTGAATCTCCAGATTCTGTTACTCACCCTTCCCACCCCCTTCCCCCAGACCCCTGCACTCTAAAATCGGTCAGTGAAATCGGTCCCTCCTCTCCTCCCATCTCACTCTCCTCTCCTCCCTCCTTCCTCTCCTCCCATCATACTCTCCTCTGCTCCCTCTCCTCCCATCTCCCTCTCCTCCCTCATCTCCTCCCACCTCCCTCTCCTCTCCACCCTCCTCCCTCTTCTTCCATCTCACTCTCCTTTCCTCCCTCCTTCCTCTCCTCCCATCTCACTCTCTTCTCCTTCCTTCCTCTCTTCCCATCTCATTCTCTTCTCTTCTCTTCTCTCCTTCCTCTCCTCCCTCTCTTCTCCTCCCTCCTTCCTCTCCTCCCATCTCACACACGTGTGTGTGTGTGTGTGTGTGTGTGTGTGTGTGTGTGTGTGTGTGTGTGTGTGTGTGTGTGTGTGTTCGTGCATGCGTGTGTGCATGTATGCAAGTGTATGCCTCGGAACTCATGATCATGTTCATTAATTTGTGAAGATATACACATTAATAGCCAAATGTGTCTCCCACACACACACAGACAGCAAAAACTTTAATTGGTAAACTAAATTAAACCAAACTGAATTTAATGTGAAACAGAGTATGATAATATTCATGCATCCATTTACATTCTCTCTGTCAGTATCTCTCTCTTTCTCTCTCTCTCTCTGTCTCTCTCTCTTTCTCTCTATCTGTCTCCTATTTGAGGCCTTTTGTCCACACTACGCCAGCTATATGTAAAAATGCTGTTTTTATGTCAAACGTTTTCAGTCGATATGAGCGTTCGCTCTCTTCTCTCTCATCATCAGACCCCTCCTGGTGCACGTTGACGAGTCTTTAATCAGACATGCACTAGCTTCATTAGCGCGTTTGTCAGAACATCACCTAATTAACGATGACCTCGTTACCACGGTGATCAAAAAACAGGAAGAGAGAAGAGGTGCAGGTCTTCATTAAAGCGCTTTGGTTCATTTATCTCCGACATGATTTCATTACAACTTTACTACTCTCTACCAGAGAGAGAGAGAGAGAGAGAGAGAGAGAGAGAGAGAGAGAGAGAGAGACTACACTGTCCCAGAGAGAGCGAGGGAGAGTGGGGGACTACACTGTTCCAGAGAGAGAGAGGGACAGAGAGAGAGATTGACCATACTGTCCCAGAGAGAGAGAGACTACACTGACTGGAGGGAGGGAGGGAGGGAGGGAGGGAGGGAGGGAGGGAGGGAGGGAGGGAGGGGAGGGAGGGAGGGAGGGAGGGAGGGAGGGAACATAACAAACCAATTGGGAGTCACTCTCGGTCACAAGGGGCAACCAGAGTTTTTCATTGTGATGTGATCAGACAGCGTCTGAGTTGATCTTAAGATCACTTAAAAACAGACACACACACTCATACTCGCACATACACAATTTGCATGTGTGTGTCTTTCTCTCTCTCTGTCAGGTGTTCGAAAGCACGGCTCTGTCTCTCCCCTCCTCCCCCACCCCAACACTGCCCTCTGCATTAAAAACCCTGTTCTATAACTCTTTTGTGTTTTAATAATGATTTTATTTTAAAGCAGGCACAGGTCAGGACACCAGCAATAATCAGCTTCTTCTTCAATTCAAATTCATCGCACACACTTTCAGTTTGGTTTGGTAGGGGTGTGGGTGGTGAGGGGGGAGGTGAGGGAACATATTGAGAGACAATGTACACATTTTTATGCTCTCATTCACTGGCTGATGTTTCCAACTGTGAGACGTCACATGCAAACACCCCATAACTCCCACACACACACACACACCACACACCATACACCACACACCACACGCCTCTCGATTATCCTCCTCCACTTTCTCCTCTTTCCTCCACTTTCTCCCCGTCTCTCCACTTCTCTCTCCCTTACTCAACTCTTAAGCTGATGACCACATCATAACCTCACAACCTCTCTCTCTCTCTATCTCTCTGACTCCCTCTCTCTCTTTCTCTTTCTCTCTCTCTCCCTCCTCCTCCTCCTCCTCCTCCTCCTCCTCTCTCCCCCCTAATGGCTTCTGATTGAATGACTATTATTGGCTGGAGTGGTCGTTATGTTGAAAAGCATATCATTATCATAATACTGATCATCATTATCATAACAATGATCATCATTATCATAACAATGCAGGGTTATTGCAGCATGCCCTTTCTAAAGCACGTTGGAGGATTTTGTCAAAGCGTCCGATTAAAGTCTGACACTTTGACTTTGGTCCTTATCAAAACGAAAGTAGCTTTGATAAGGACCATAATGCTGCTTTATGAGACGGTCCATTGGGCTCCGATCGCCATCCTAATGTTCCGTTTCTGTGAGAGTTCTTCCTTGTCCTTTAGAGGGTTTGGGGTTATGGGGTTGGGTCGTGTACTGCGTATAATTTATTCCTGATGAGTGTTCAGTGAAATCAAACTGAACTAAAGTCTACACATCATGTTCACGGCCCCAGAGGATTCAGGAACAACAACATCAAGTTGTGGTCCTGGCCTATTTACAAGTTACAACAACTGTTGTAGTTCAAATCAGAACCGTTCTGGTCCAATCAGAACCATTCTAGTTCATGTCTGGTGTAAAGTATGTCCTGTATGGAAACACGCAGCGTTAAGACGGTACCAACGAAGAGGAAAGAAGTGACCTCATGACCTGGTTGTTACTTAAAAGCCCTGAGGAACAAGCTCCCTACATCTAACTAGTTCCTTACACTCTCCAACAGAACAATCTGTAATCTGTTCCCCTAACCTTAACAACCAGACTTCTGTTTGTCTGTCTTCAGTCTCATAAACCAGTTAATATACTGGTCTCATAGACGAGTTTAAATACTAGTCTAACTATATTAGTCTCCTAAACCACTTCATATACTATTCTCATAAACCACTTAATATACAAGTCTTAATATATTACTCTCCTAAACCTCTTAATATACTGGTCTCATAGACTAGTTAATATACTGGTCGCATTAACCACTTAATACACTAGTCTCATAAACCACTTAATATACTGGTCTCATAGACTAGTTAATGTACTGGTCTCATAAACCACTTAATATACTAGTCTCATAAACCACTTCATTGACTGGTCTCATAAACCATCTAATATACTAGTCTAATAAACTAGTTAATATGCTAGTCTCATAAACCAGTTAATATATAGGTCTGAGATCCTTGATCACTCTCTCATTCTCTCTCTCTCTCTCTCTCTCTCTCTCTCTCTCTCTCTCTCTCTCTCTCTCTCTCTCTCTCTCTCTCTCTCTCTCTCTCTCTCTCTCTCTCTCTCTCTCTCTCTCTCTCTCTCTCTCTCTCTCTCTCTCTCTCTCTCTCTCTCTCTCTCTGCCCTACCTATGAACCCTGTTATTCTTTGTCTTGCACTGTCCTTCCACCACTCCTTCCCTCTCTCTTCCCCAATCTCAATAACTCTGCCTACAATGTTAATTCAAATTGGCTGGAGGGGAGGTCGTTTGGGTGAGGGTCCAATAACGCCAGGAGCACTTAGAAGACCACAATCAATCTCTCGCTTTCTCCTCCCCCCAATCTCTCGCTCTCTCTCTCCCTCGCCTCCTCCCCTCTTACTCTCTCTCTCACTCCCTCACTCCCTCACCTCCTCCTCCCATATCTCTCTCTCTCTCTCCCCTCCTCACCCTCTCCCTCTCATCCTCCCCTCTCTCTCTCAATCTCTCTCTCTCCATTAAAGTGAATATTATTCCCTTTGCTCTACTTTCTTTGTGTCCTTCTCCTCTCCCTTTCCACTCTCCTCTTTTTGAACATCTTCATGTAACCAGGTTAGTGAGACAGACGCAGGGCTGTTCAGAGTCTACCTGTAGACATTCTAGAGCGAGATGCCCCTTAACTCCTACCTGCTCCTTAATGTTCTGTCTCTGTACTGTCTAACTCCTACCTACTCCTTAATGACATGTATCGGAATTCACTGTAGGTCACTGTGGATAAAAGTGTCTTATACATGACGAAATAGCAAAAACTGAGATGAGGGCGGGACAAAACATAAGCGGTTGTGATTGGATGACTTATGATTGATTGGCTGTAGTAGCGTTGCATTGCACTTGGTAGGAAAACCGAAAACAAGGTAATAATCACATCTTTGTTTTTAATTGTTCCAAGAGGAGGAAGAACAGCCCTCCTCATGAACACAACAATTCACATAAATACACCTTTATCGGCATCACTCTCTTCACCAATATGTCCGATTTGGACAGTTATTTTCAGAGAGAGAGCGAGCAAGAGAGAGAGAGTGAGGGACAGTGCGGGACAGTCAGATAGAGATAGAGAACGGAGGAGAAGAGACAGATGGAGAGATGAGGACTGGGAGAGAAGATGAGAAGTGTCTGTGAGTGTGAGAGCGGGAGAAAACAAGAGACAGAGAGAGAGAGAGAGAAAAATACTTCTAATTCATGGAGACAGGCAGCGTTTCCGTGGCAACCTGGTTACCATGGTGACGGCCGTGCTAAGGATGTCATTAGCGGGGGAACAGAAGGAAAAAAGATTGTCACTCACTGTTTTATATATACACACACACACACACACATACCTATCTAGATAATCACATGCACACACACACACACACACACACACGCACACACACAAAAACACCTACCTAGATAAGCAAAAAAACACACACACACACACACACACACACACACACACACACACACACACACCGAACACACAAACACACAGTCACCATAATCCCTCCTGCACAAAAAACATAACATGTGCGTGTGACACAAGACAAATGAACACATGATGCATTAACTCATTCACAAACACACACATAATACGCACACACACACATCCCTAACCAACACATTGAACTGGAGAGATTAAATAAACAACTGTAGCTAAAAGACAGCCCACACACACTTTCAACATAGTCCCCCCCAGCCCCCACATACTCTCAACAAATCCTTCCTCTTCCTCCTCGCCCACACACACACACACACACACATACACACGGAAACACACACACACACACACACACACAGACACACAGAAACACAAACACACTGATCTTTATAGGTTACTTTGAACATAAGCGAGGAGCAGAGAAGAGCAGAGGAGGAGAGTGGATCGATGAGAGGAGGAGTGAGGAGGGAAGAGGAGAAGAGAGGAGGAGACATGAGAGGAGAGGAGCGAAGATGAGAGGAGGAGAGAGGAGGGGATAGCAGAGAGGGAGAGATGAGAGGAGAGGAGAGGAAAGGAGGAGAGAGGAGAGGAGATGAGGAGAGAGGAGAGGAGAGGAGAGGAGAGGAGAGGAGAGGAGAGGAGAGGAGAGGAGAGGAGAGGAGAGGAGAGGAGAGGAGAGGAGAGGAAGAGAGAGGAGAGGAGATGAGTAGAGAGGAGGGATGAGATGGGATGAGAGGAGAGGAGAGGAGATGAGGAGAGAGTAAGGATGAGAGGAGAGTAGAGGAGGTGAGAGGAAAGAAGATGAGGGGACATAATAAAACCAACTACAAAATGTTGGTTTCTTTCCAGCCAGAAAGCACTCCTATTATTTTCATTGGGCATTATTGACATGTAGCTTTTATTTTGAAGACAACAGGAAGCAGTACAAGTTCCTCTGTGGCGGTGAAAGGGCTGTTCTGGGGTGGAAGGCTATTTTAATAGGTCAGAAGTCAGTAGTTAGCCCCTCCCCCCACACACTCGTACTCCCGCCCACGTGCTCATTGAGGGTGCCAGTGCCCCCCAAGGGCTTCTGGGTAATCATCATAGAGCTGCTGAACCCGGGGGCCTGAGTGTGTGTGTGTGTGTGTGTGTGTGTGTGTGTGTGTGTGTGTGTGTGTGTGTGTGTGTGTGTGTGTGTGTGTGTGTGTGTGTGTGTGTGTGCGTGCGTCCGCAGGGCACTGGCTGACACCAAGGGCTCAACGCTGCTTGTGGGAGTTTGCATTAGAGGACTCCTGTCGCACGCTGTCCCATGATCCTTTGCACCTCGTGTTGACCCATCCAATACCAAGTCCATTACTACTGTAGGAACCAATAGCACCAGATATATTTAAATAAGTACCAGGTATAGTGTACTGCAGTACAAGGTCAAGTGTACTTCAGCACCAGGTGAAGTGTTCTGCAGTACCAGGTATAGTGTATTGCAGTACCAGTATATTTACATTGACTATTTAATTATTATACAGCGTGATGTGTTTACATCTGGATCCTACGCCAGGGATATTTAACAATTAACACTTTACATTACATTACATTACATATATGGAGCTGACACTTTTGTCCAAAGCGACTTACATTAAGTGCATTCAACCATGAAGACACAACCCAAGAAGTGCAATAATCATGCGAGTACATAAATTCATAAAATAAGCAAACGGCCTCAAGTGCTACAGAAACAAGAGATAGATCACTTTTCTTTTGTTTTTTCACACTGTTGGGTGTGTTTACTTACAGACAGACAGGCGGACAGGGATGGGGGGAGGTGAGTAGGAGGAGAACAACTTATTCATCACAGCAGCAAGAGAGAGAGAGAGAGAGAGAGAGAGAGAGAGAGAGAGAGAGAGAGAGAGAGGCAGACAGAATGAGGTTGAGTAAAATTATGTTTTGTGTTTCTTTGTTTTTTTTCTCCATTCAGCCTCAGGAAGGTTGGCATGACGACCAGAACATACCGCATCTCAGAGAGCTAAACATCCCATAACTCATAACCCACACACTCACTCCTAAATACATACACACACAGTCCCACATACCTAAATAGACACCCACCCACACACACACCTAAACAGACACCTGCCCACACACACCTAAACAGACACCTACCCACACACACACCTAAACAGAAGCCCATTCACACACACACACACACACACACACTCTCTCTCTATCGGTCAAGAGCGTGGATCATCCGGACGAAAGAAAACCACCCACAGCTAAATCAGAGAGGTGTGTGTGTGTGTGTGTGTGTGTTTGCCTCTTTCTATGCTCTAGACTAGAGCAAGGATGAAGGAGGAGAGGAGAGGAGAGGAGAGGAGAGGAGAGGAGAGGAGAGGAGAGGAGAGGAGAGGAGGCGAGAAAGATTCTAGAGGACATAGAGAATGGGTGCATGGGGTTTAAGAGGGGGAGGAGCTTGGGAGGGGAGAAGCTTATGGTTGTGTGAATGGAGGAGCACTTGGTCGCGTGGATGGAGGGGTCAGCAATGAGGGACAGCTGCGAGGGCAGTAGGACAGCAATTAAGGAGCACTTGTTTTGATGCCTTTATCTCTCCCTCTAAGTCTTTATCATTTTCTCTCTCCTATCCCTCCATCTCTCTACATCTCTCTCCCTCTCTCTCTACATCTCTCTCCCTCTCTCTCTACATCTCTCTCCCTCTCTCCCTCTCTCCCTCCATCTCTCCATCTCTCTCTACATCTCTCTCCCTACCTTTCTCTCCTGTCTCACCATCTTCCTCTCCATCTGTCTGTCCATCTCTCTCTCCTATCCCTCCATCTCTCTACACCTCTCTCCCTCTCTCCCTCCATCTTTCTCCTATCTCAGTCTCTCTTTTCCATGTGTCTCTCCATCTCTTCCTCTTTCTCCCTCTCTCTCTCGCCATCTCTCTCACTTCATCTTTCTCCCTCTCTCACCATCTCTCTCTCTCCTATCACTCCATCTCTCTACATCTCTCTCCTCATCTTTCTCCCTCTCTCTCTCACCATCTCTCTCTCTTCATCTTTCTCCCTCTCTCACCATCTCTCTCTCCATCTCTCCGAATCTCTCTCTTTCGCGACATTGCAGCATGCGTCTACTACTGGCGCCTGCATGGCCGTCACGGCACATGTGGTTGCTAGGCAGCCAGAATAAGCATGAATGTCTAGCGTTGAATACCGATGAGAATCATAGAACCATAACCAAACCAAGACCATAACCAAATGCATATCTAAATCTATTCACGCCATGCAGCGCAGCATCAAGGGACGGTATTGAGGTGTATGGATGTAGTCATTGGTCAAAGGTTGAGTGGAGGAGATGAGAGCGTAGGATAGGAGAGGAAATGAGAGAAAAGGGGAGAGAGGAGAGAAGAGAGAGGAGGAGAGGAGAGGGATCAAATAGGAACAAAAGATGGACGGATGGATGGGTGGATGGAGGGAAGGATGGATAAGTTGACAGATGGATGAGATGATAGATGGAAAGATGGATGGATGAGTGGTTAGTAAATGAATGATGGCCGATTGCAGATATGAGATATGAACGGAGAGAGAGGGGGGGGGGGTGAATGCAAGAGCGACATGGGGGGGGGGGGGTATAAAATGGGGTTTCAGAGTGATGGAGTTATTGGCCGAGTTAAAAGTGTGCGGTTTAAATGGGCTGAGCAGAAATCAGACGATCTGGAAAATAAGAAAATAGGACATTTAAATTTAGGGCTCCCACCCATCTCCCCCTCCATCTCTCTCACTCTCTCTCCATCTCTCTCTCTTTTTCTATCTCTCTCTATTTCTCCCCCAAGGAAAGCAGGACACACAGTGAGCTGGCACTACTAAACCAGGCCAGAATGAAGGGGAGAGGATGGAGCGAGAGAGAAGGGTGAAGAGACAGAGAAAAACTGAAACAGAGGGGGAGAGAGAGAAAGGGGGAGAGAAAGTCAATTAATAATAATTAAATATATAAATGTAAGATGGTGCATAGATTAGATTGTTTGTGTGTTTATTCATTAATTTGGGTTATTATTATCATCATCATTTAACAGTTGTTGTTCTTTAGGTTATATTGTTGTATGCTTTGGCTATGAAAACTTTTTTGTTGTCATGCCACCAAGCAATTCAGATTGGAGAGAAAGGTAGAGGCAGGGGGAGAGAGGTGGAGAGAGAGCGGAGGGAGAGGGGGGAGAGAGGAGGGAACAGGTTCGAGGTTATCAGACCAACTGAATGAGCAGACAAATCAGAATGTATCCGTGTATGTTCATATAAATATCACCTTATAATATAATAATTATATCTCCAGCTATAAAAGAGACAAGCTGTAAGTAATAAAATGAATCCGACCAGTACTCATTTGATTTGGTCGAATAAGGAGAGATCTCTCTTTCTACCTCCTCCTCTCTCTCTCTCTCCCTCCTCCTCTCCCTCCCTCCCTTCCTCTATCCCACCCACTATCCTTCCCTCTCTCTTCTCTCTCTCCCCTCCCTCCATCTCTACCTTACTCGCTCTCTCCTTCCCTCATGCTCCCTCTCTTCTCTTTCATCCTCCTCTCTTCCTCTCTCCTCTGTCTATCTATTTGCCCATCCCTCCCTTTCTCACTCTCTCTCTCTACTGCCTCTCTCTCCTCTCTCCCTTCATCTTCACTCTCACTCCCCGCCTCTCTCCCTAACCATTAGTTCCATCATGGTTAATGAGTCTGGTCTAATTGTGTGTGTGTCACGTAATCCAGAGGTCTGTGTGGCTGTGATCAGGACACCGGCAGCTTCTGTCCCACTGGAAGGTGAAGGACAACTAAAGACCAGGCCATGTTATGATGTCCCAGTGGAAGGTGAGGGACAACTAAAGACCAGGCCATGTTATGATGTCCCAGTGGAAGGTGAGGGACAACTAAAGACCAGGCCATGTTATGATGTCCCTCTTCATTACAATATGATGTTACTACCCCTGTCACAACTCTCACTGTCCTTTCATTGTTTGTTTGCTTGTTTACTTGTTGTTGTTGTTGTTTCTTTATTGCTTTGTTTGTCTGTCTGTACGTCTGTCTGTACATCTAACTAACTCTGTGTCTGCCTGTTGGTCTGTCTGTCTACCTGTCTGTCTGCTTTGTCTTTTTGAAGGGTGTAATGTTTGTTTGTTTGTTTGTGCTTGTTTGTTTGTGTGTTTGTGTGGAGAGGTAACCGGTGTAAACACTTAACGGAACGTGTTGTTGCTAAGAGACGAAGCACAAACACACACACACACACACACACACACACACACACACACACACCCAAACACACACACACATAGCTCCAGGCTAATAGCTAACCGCTAATGCTAGCAACTGTGAGTTGACAACAGGTTAGCGCCATGTCACATAGGAAAAAGGTTAGCGCAGGAACACACTCAGCATGGCGCTACACGCATGTTGTCACGGCAACACCATCCCACATACACACAGCTTGTCCTCCACACATCCCCCACACACACCTCCCTCTCTCGCTCTCTCACTCCCTGTTATTTTCCCCTGTGTGTGTATGTGTGTGTATGCTTGCATGTGTGTGTGTAAAATAAAACCTCTGTATTTTTTTTCTCGCTTTGTTTCCTTGAGATGCTAAAGCTGTTTTGTGAAGTTAAGATAACCAGAGAATATGCTAACGCATTTACCCTGCAATTACCTCTCTCTCTCTCTCTCTCTCTCTCTCTCTCTCTCTCTCTCTCTCTCTCTCTCTCTCTCTCTCTCTCTCTCTCTCTCTCTCTCTCTCTCTCTCTCTCTCTCTCTCTCTCTCTCTCTCTCTCTCTCACTCGTCCTCTATCTGTCTTTCAACTCATGCTGTTCAGCGAGACTCCACCCTCCTCAACTTCTAAACTCCACAAACCAAAAACATCTGTCTACCTGCCTGTCTGTCTGTCATCCTGTCTGTTTGTTTGTCTGTCTGTCTGTCTGTCTGTCTGTCATGCTGTCTGTCTGTCTGGCTATCCATCTATCTACATGTCTGTCTACCTGTCTGTCTGTCTACCTGTCTGTCTGTGACGTGGTTGATGGTGGGGTCTCTGTTGCTGTTCCACTTGGTCGATAAAAGAGACAGAAAGCATCATGGGAAATATAAAATGTACTCCATCACTGTATTCCTCTCACGTGTTGAGCACGCACGCACACTCAAATGTACACATCCTAAGACACACACACACACACTCAAAAACACACACTCAAATACATAAATTGTAACATGCACACACACCCCCCCCCCCCCCCCCCCCCCCCCAATAAACACAATGAGTAACTCTAATCCACACACACACACACACACACCTCTTCAAACACACGCCCCATCACAGGGAGTTGTGCTGATCAAAAACAGAACTAAAACCCAACTGTGATGTCATGGCGACGCCATGATGAAGATGTCATAGTAATAGGTCAAGCTCATCCTCAGTTCAGACCATGTGGTGGCTAGATGGGGGTGGACGTGGCTACAAAGCGAGCAGGTGCAGATCTGTGCTCTTAGTCTGTGTTATGCTTGGTCATAATCGACTAGTTTCTTACATAAGAAAGTACAGCTTTAAACGCTTCTTGTGAGACATTGTCTGCAACATAGACTCCTGTTTCTGCTTCAACAAAATCCCGGAAAAGTTGGACTGACGACGTCAGTGGTCCAACGTTTCTGCGATCCGAGTCGGTTCCCCGTGAAGAGACGATAATGACGCGACGGGTGGTGCTCCTTACCTTAGCGGCCATGATCATGGAGGACCCCCCGCGGATGCCCAGGATGGGGATGTGGGTCTCGGCCGAGATAAAGTCCAGGATCTGTGCGATGGCCTCCTGGTCCGTGTCGTCCCCGAACACCACGCCCTGCAGCCAGTGGGCCGTCATCAGGTCGCAGATGCTCTTGATGATGCTCTTGGGGTCCGTCTCGTTCATGGTGAGCACCTCCACGTTGGGCGCCAGGTGCAGGAAGTCGTCCTTCTCTCGGCCGGACAGCGCCACCTCGCTAGAGTTCCCTACCAGCAGCACGGCGATGCTCAGGCCCCGCAGCATGCTGGGTAATGGGAGGTGGTGGTGGGGGGGCGGAGGGGGGAGGGGCAGGTAGTGGA
Organism: Lota lota; assembly: GCA_026745465.1. Classification (NCBI taxonomy): domain Eukaryota; kingdom Metazoa; phylum Chordata; class Actinopteri; order Gadiformes; family Lotidae; genus Lota; species Lota lota. The sequence continues at coordinate 1,122,454 of JACYXH010000568.1, read as the reverse complement.
CCCCGGCCCCGGGGATGGTAGCTCCACCCCCCGTGGCTCCGCCCCCACCACCCTTGTCCCTCCGGGCGTGGCAGGGCGGGGCCAGGAGGAGCAGACAGAGCAGGAGAAGCAGGAGGAGCAGAGGGAGACCGGAGGAGGAGGACGAGCAGGAGCGCCGGCCAATAAGCGGAGGAGGAAGAGTGAGCGGGGCTGAGCGCTGCAGTCGGAGGGAAGAGGAGGAGGAGGTCCAGGTTGGCATGTGTGGCCACAGGGACAAGGTGCAGACAGGCATAGCGGAGGAGGAGGAGGTGGAGAAGGAGGGGACAACCTGGAGGGGAGGAGAGAGAGGGGAGAGTTTGTTTACGATATGGTTATTTATCAGGCGCTTTTATCCAGCGCTACTTACAGTGAACTCAGATACATGTTGTTAGGGAACAGATGCCTACAGGTATACTGCTGACACTGGGTATCGAACCCAGAACTTTTTGGGTGGGAGAAAAACACCCTCTCTGCCGCTCACTAGCTAATGGGAGGAAGGGAGAGAGAATGGGAGAGAGGAGGGGAGGGGAGGGAGCAAGACAGAGAGAGAGGGATAGAGAGAGGGAGAGAGGTCTACGGAGCTAGAGAGAGTAAGAGAGAGAGAGAGAGAGAGAGAGAGAGAGAGAGAGAGAGAGAGAAAGAGATAGACAGGGGACAGAGAGGGGGAGAGGGGGAGAGGGGGAGAGCGAGGGTATAAAGAGGGAGTAAGCAGGATAGAGAGGGCAGGGAGAGAGAGCAAGGAGGAAGGAGAAATAAAGAGGTTATAACAGCCCGCCCTTTGCAACATTTATTGAGTAGAGGGAATCGCCAAGAGGCCAATGTATGACATGAATCCGTGCATATCAATGTCAACCCAGAGAGAGAGAGGGTGAGCGCGAGGGAGAGAGATGGAGAGAGAGGCGATTAGAGGGACAGAGAGAGAAAGAGAGGGAGAGAGGAGGAGGTCACATTGTTTAAAATGGAAATTATTCATATGGGGAGATAAGGGAGAGAGGTGCAGATGATAACAGTGTAATCCATCAATAATGTATTGGAATGTTCCGCACTCATGTTAAGGTCTTTATTATATACATTATATACAGAGATGGTATTTATATATACCTGTCAATAATAAACAGATGGTATTGATTATAAATTATACATAGAAATGTATTTATTTATGATCAATATTATATATGACATATTAACTATTGTATTACACATTATACATTATACATAAACAATATATATTAAACATTATATATTGTATATAATATATTGTATATAATATATTTTACATAATATATTGTATATTACATATTCTATTTAGTCTATAAAAAATTCATTACATAATATTTATTATAAATTACTTATATAATATATGTGTTCGGGGTCAGGCGAGAGTGGGAGTGAAGGAGGGAGAGAGGGTAGAGAGAGGTGAGGGAGATCAGGAGAGAAGGAGGGAGGAAAGAAGGACAGAGGAGGAAGTGAAGGTGAGGGAAGGACGTAGAGAAGGAAGGACAGAAAGACTTGTTGAGGTTAATTGCAGGAACTTTGTTGACTAATTACAGGTTCACTCTCTGGAGAGGAAGAGAGAGGGGGAAGAAAGAGAGACAGACAGAGAAGGAGAGAGAGATAGAAAGAGTGAGAATGGGTGGGAGAGAGAGAGAGGGAGGGGAGAGAGAGGGTGGGAGAAAGAGAGATAAAGGGGGGAAAGAGGTGGGGAGAGAGAGGGGGGTGAGTGAGAGGGGGGAGAGAGGGTGGGCGAGAGAGAGAGGGGGGTAAGAGAGAAAGAGGGGGAGAGAGAGGGTGGGAGAGAGAGAGAGAGGGGAGAGAGAGGGGAGAATAAAAGAGACGCTCTTCCTGAATTTGAACACCTCTAGCAGCACTCAGTTTCCATGGCAACAATTAAAATAGGCCTCTATTCACATACACACTCACACACACACACACACGCACGCACGCACGCACACACACATACACACACACACATGCACACATACATAATGTTTGTGTTTTGCAGAAAAACATTCACCATTTAAAGACATTTTGATATGGTTACCAGAGCATCACTACACACTGACACACACACCAAACAAACACATATCTAACACACACCCACACCTAATGCACAGATGTTTTGTGTGTGTGTGTGTGTGTGTGTGTGTGTGTGTGTGTGTGTGTGTGTGTGTGTGTGTGTGTGTGTGTGTGTGTGTGTGTGTGTGTGTGCGCGTGTGCATGTGTGCGCATGCGTGTGCGTGTTCTTAGTATCAACACATCCCATAATGAAAAGGATGAAGTGTGTTTTCTGGTGCCACTTCTTCCATTCCATTAGCCACGTTAGCTAGCTCAGCACACATCGCAGCCCAAGCCTCACACACCACCATACTTAGCTAGCCAAAACTGGAGTTAGCTACCACTGGCACTAGCTACCACTGGTGTTAGCAAGTTACCATTGGTACTAGCTAACATTGGAGTTAGCTGGCTACAACTGGCGCTAGCTACCACTGGCACTATCCACCATTGGCATTAGCTACCACTGTACCGTTCTACTTTGGGCAGTTCTCTAAGTACTCTATGTAGTACAGTGGGTAGTACTAAATGCAAGCTAGCTAACTGCTGTGCTCAATGCGGTTTGTTGTTGCCGTAGCAACCAGCTGAGCTGAAAACACAAGCCATGACGCAGGAAATGACTAGTCTGTAATTACCCTCTCTCTGTACACATGTCTATGTCTCTCTACCTCTCTTTATTAACATGTCTCCGTCTCTATACCTCACTCTTTATCTCTCTCTCTCTCTTAATGTCTCTCTCTCCCTCTGTGATAAATCAAGTCATTATAGACAGCAGGGAGTCTTGGCGCTGTAACCTCACATTACATACACACACACACGCATGCATGCACGCAGACACGCACACACAGCCTGGTTGTGAATAGGATGCATGTTGAAAAGAGTCATACTGCTAAAATGATGGCAGTTAGAAAGAGAATGGGGAGGAAGAGAGATAGCTCTGAGAAATTTGTTCACTAGATCAATCAATCTTTTCCTTCAAAGCAATGTCTCTACCGTGTTGTAGGTGTATGTGTATGTGTGCTTCCTCTCCCTCTCCTCGTCTCTCCTTCTGCACCTCCTCCTCCGCCTGGCCACGGTCTCCTCTCTCTGCTATTATAACCGATATAACCGTGTCAGTGATTCTGTATATAGGCCTATATGAATACACTCTTCTAATAATAAACTATTTATATATAGTTTATATATTTTATTTTTAAACAACTGGACAATGAATGTGTGCATACATTCTCACACACACACACACACACACACACACACACACACACACACACACCTGGTATCTTCTATTCCTGTACCTCTTATATCCTATATAAAAGCTAAGCTCTTTTTCCTTCCTTCCTCCCTCCCCCCCCCCCCCCCCCCCCCCCCCCTCCAAGGGGTAGAATATTGAATGATGAGTTTCATTCCAGACATCAACTCTCTTTCTAATTTTACTCTTCAATTAATTCCCAGGTATTCTTCCCGGCGACGGGTTCGATGAGACCGTTGCCACGGAGACAGACTCCAGCTCCGTCAGGATGGGCTGCGGTTGTTTTTGCAGCGATTTTTCGGCAGCTCGTATGAGCGTGCGGACAGCAGAGTCTGTTACCTCCCTACCACTGTTACAACGCTATCTTTCTGCTGTCGTTTTTTGGCATCATCATCAAAATGTCTCTCCGTGCACGCTCTGGGAGGCATGTGCATGTGTGGTAACACTCAGGAATGACCCACAAACCCCTCTATGCAGCAGACATACACACACATACATCAGACACACACACACAAACACATGCAGACACACACACACAAACACTCACACACAGGCAGACAAAACAGAAGTTGAGTGTCTTCAGCCCTCCCATGGAGCAGTTGTCTGACTGCAGCATATTGATACTCAACCTGTGGCCCCACAGCAAAATGAGACCCCTTGCTCATGTTTATTGTTGATCATAATGATGATGATAGTAATAATAATAATTGTGAGAATAATAGAGCAGAACGTTCAGAACGAGGCTCCTTGCTCATGCATATTGTTGATCATAATGATGATAATAGTAATAATAATGATGATAATAACGATGATGTTGATAATATTAATAATGTTAATAATAATAGCCATTGCCTTATCCTCTTCTTAACCTTTATGAATGTTGAAGATTCTTGTATTTTTAATGGGAGTCACGTCGAACAATAAAACAACCATCACCCGACACAGTGAGGAGAAGAACCCAACATATTGGGAAGCTGAACAGAGCCATGACAAACAGTCTGGGGCAAACGTTAAGCCCTGTCCACTGCCAATCAATCAATCCTAATTAGCATAACCATAATTGTAAGCTCTCGTTTAGCCTCTCGTTCAGCAAGTGGTGAATGTCTCTACCTAATTGTCTCTCGGTTTGCATCCACCAGTGATCTTGTTGGCTAATGAAAGCCAGCGTAGCGGGGATAACTATGTATCCTCTTTAGCCATCTGTAGTCTTTAATTGACACATCCTTTGGCTCCACTGGAAGATGCGGGAACCCGATAGCCCTGCTGCACTGAATGTTTCTGTACCGTATTATAGCATTTAAAATATTATGATCACATTCATGCTGACGTTTCACATCATGTTCCTGATCAATAGATTGGCTGGTAGGTTTTTCTACAGGCCACTCTCTCACATCGCGTAGCAACATTTAGCCACGTTTAGCCATGCTTTGTGACTCGGGACGTACAGGTGCTCAAGCTAAAGGTTCTGGCGCTCACAACCCTCTGCAGTTGCCATGACAACCCAGAGGAATCCATTTTGCGGCGGTGGAGTGAGTTGGCTTCACTGGACAGCCTTTCATATCTCCCAGTATATACACATGTGTAAATGTGACTTGCCAATGAAGCCCGTAGAATTTAATTGACAGCGAGGCAGGAAGAGAGACAGGGCGGTACAAGGAGGAAGAGAGAAAGACATGTTCAGTCAAGTTGAAAACAGGAGTGACAACCACCAAACGGTTATTTAGAGAGAGAGAGAGATAGAACATGGAGTCAAACTGGAGCAGGCAAGATCAATAATGGTTTTGCCATAGTGGCTCCTCTCTTTCTCAGTGTCATCAGGGCCGAGCAACAGTTATTTAATATGTTTTCGTCTTTTTGTGCCTTTGTCGACAGGAGAGGGAAGAGCAACAGGACAGCGGCTTCAAGACAAGAGGGACTAACATGTTGAGTAGGACCACTACTGGGAATCTAACCTGTCCTCAGGTTGAGTCACTGAGCCGTCACCATAGAAACACTCTGCTTACAGAAGCTCTGTTCTGCTTCTCAAAGTCTCCCGTCCCGTCTTTTATCTGCCACTAGCCTGCAGCTCTCTTCTCAGACGCTGTCCGCTTAGTCTCCCTTCACACAGAACGATGAGAAGGTTCTACAGAGCGTCGCCACGGACAAGCGTTGGAGACGCTGGCATTGGGACAGGGAACAAGACGGCGGATGGTGCTATCAGCTGTGAAGTTGTGGAGCGACCAGACCAAACGCCCACTCTGCTCCAACTGTCTTCATTGTTCTCTTCTAACTCATCATAACCAGACACCCCCTCGTTGTAAACTTTTAGAAGTGCATAATATCATTTCTCATCTGCTTTCTGCTCATAGCGTGTCTTACTGTAGCAAACTAGCAGGCACATTTATTTTTACAATAATTATATTTTGAATCTAACGCTGCACTAACTCTAAACTCCACTTACTCACCACTAACTCAAAACACCACTAACTCTAAACACCATTAACTCTAAACATCATTAGCTCTAGACACCACTAACTCTCCACTAACTATACACACCACTAACTCTAAACACCACTACCTCTAAACACCACTACCTCTAAACACCATTAACTCTAAACACCACTTACTCTAAACACCACCAACTTAAAGGGTAAGTAAACTCCATGTTTGAGCAGGACATCCACCCAGGGAATAAAAAATAAAGCGGTGTAAAGCAAAGGTTTTAGAAAGTAACTGACACTTTGGGTTTAATATGAGCAGGTGCGAGGGGGCGTGGTCAACCGTGGTCACAACGTACGTTACACTCACTCAAGTAAGGGTGCACCTCCAATAGCAAATGAGAACTTTTTTAGCAGGAAGTAGCAGACCCTTCGTACTTCAAAGACAATTACCCCCGTTGTCCTCAAGTTGTCTCACATCTGTGGCAAAAGGCCTACCTTCTGATCTGCTTGATTATGTTAATTACAATAATTATTGTATCATCTGCGAGGCGACAAACTCTTTGGAGTGTTTGTGTGATCAATGGTGGCTTTTGGTCGGTAAGCCTTTCACTTGATGAAATGTCATCGTTGACCGAGCGTGGGCCAGAGAGAGAGTGGGAGCTTTTAACTTGAATTGAAATTAAATTGAGAGAGAGAGTGAAAGTGGGAGAAAGAGAGAGAGACAGAGAGAGACAGAGAGAGATGACAGAGAAATAAAGAGAGATGTAGAGAGAGAGACAGAAAGAGATGTAGAGAGAGAGAGAGAGATGTAGAGAGAGAGACACACAGAGAGAGAAAGAGAGGGAGATGTAGAGAGAGTTGTAGAGAGATAATCGCGGAAGATGGAGGGGTGGACAGTATATTTTATTCAGTGGCAGCAGGGTGCAGTTCATAATCAGAACGACTGATTCACAGCTTTAATTAAAAAGTAGCCTCCGAGCGCTGGCGCTATCACTCTGATGTACGACCAGTGACCATGATCACATCCTCGCCCATATACCGTGCGCGCGCCTGTGTGTGCATGTGTGTGTGTGTGTGTGTGAGCGTACGTGCCTGCATGCATGTATATATATTCATATATGTGTTTGTATGCGTGTGAATGTGTATATGCGTTTGCACTACATGCTCCATATATACCCATCAGTATAACCTGCTGTTGTATTTGTATTTGACAGAGGTTGAGGATGTTATGGATGACGGAAGCTGCTCGGTCGGACAGCAGTGGTAGCGTCATGTCACTGATTCCATTTAAACCTCCACCAGGAGCCAGCCTACAGACAGGGCTTTAATTAAAACACCAAGAGAGGGTCTGGGCGAGAGAGGAAGAGAGAGAATGGGAGCGAGAGAGGGGGGGAGAGGGGGGAAGAGAGAGAATGGGAGCGAGAGAGGGGGGGAGAGGGGGGGAAGAGAGAGAGGTGGAGAAGGGGACAGGAGGGGAATGTAATGTGGAATGGAGAGACAACGTGGAGAACGAAGGAGAACTGAGAAAATAAGGGCTTGAAAAAGAGATAAAATTAGATAGAGTTCACTCTGCAGTGAACAGAAAGGTAGTGTGTGTGTGTGTGTGTGTGTGTCAGTGTGTGTGTGTTTCCTTTTATGTGTATGTGTGTGTATTTCTGTGTGTGTGTGTGTGTGTGTGTGTGTGTGTGTGTGTGTGTGTGTGTGTGTGTGTGTGT